>JAIPRL010000433.1:0-141701 GCA_025469235.1 Pemphigus obesinymphae | reverse complement strand
CTCCCTCGTATATGGTCATACACTGTAATTTAGCCGGACTTTGGAATACATTTATTAAATAGAATTTACCTTTGGATATTGTGTATGATGTGAACTTTTTTAGAACATCGAGTTAATTTAGATGTATGCTTATACTTTCATTCGGCTGTAGGGAGGAGGAGAAAGGCTGGTTGGGTATAGGGATATATATATATATATAATGTGTAAAGAAAATTTTTCACGTCTCTACAATATTTGTATAGTATATTATATTATATAGTATTATACAGATTGCAGTATATAGGTAGGTACCTATATTAGACAGACATATTTCAATATTTTCTCCACACATTTTATATCAAAGTACTACCTACCTAGATAATAATATAATATAGCCGAATGTGTATGTAGGGCGCGTCTATGGTCGGTTTACGGTTCAAAAAGTGCAAACTTTATACGTGCACGGAGATCCTGCCGCGGGTCATATTCCATGTATATTTTCAGGGACGTATACCTGAATTTTAATCGAAATCCTAGGGTTTTAACCCGTCCCTTTATATATGCCACCGAAATAACCACACAAGATCGGCACGTATACATATATATATATACACCGAAATAATGTAGGTCCCGAAAACATGTACACACACACACACACATATATATATATATATATATATATATATATCCGTCACGGACGCGACACGACAGGACGAATTCAATATCTCACGCACAGCCGTGTGGTCTATATTATACACTATGCCGCCAAATTGATTAGGGCTTTTGCGTGCGTGACGCGCGTGTCGCCTTCCGTTTTCCCTGCAGTACACATTTTCTCTCTCTCTCTCTCTCTCTCTGTTTAATATATATAAATATGTGTTTCTATTCGTTTGTATATATATATATATATACTCTCTCGACTGTGTGTATATATATATATGCGATAGAGCGACGTCGGCGGCAATGTTGATGGCAGAGAGGGTGAGGCCATAAATCAATACCCGGTCGTTGGGCTCGCGCATATACGGGGAGGTTGTATAAAGGGTGGCAGGGACGTTGTAGGCGGCGATGGCCAGGGTTCATCGTGTATATATATATATGGTTGTATAACGTTCGGCAAACAAAACAATGGCGTGTGTGTGTGTGTGTGTGTGTGTGTGTGTGCTGCCGAAAATCGTCAAAATACCTCTCTGAGCTTTTCGCGCGCGAACAACCCTATGCACGCGTGTACACATTGAAATCATTTTACACACACACACACACGTATATATACATATTATATATTATATACGATAGTCGTGTGTTTGTGAATTATAGCCGTTTTATTGTATGTGTGTATATAGAGAGCTGTTTTGGAACTTAACGTGTGTGTGTGTGTGTGTGTGTGTGTGTGTGTCTGTGGGCCCCGGGGGGACGATAATCGAATTCCTGGCGCTGTGGAATTCCACTCCCTGGCGGACGCGACTTTCCGCGGACGCATGCACGTTGGTTTTAATCGACACGGTAATACATATCCCCCGCTTGCCTCCCCTCATCCGATCACGTACAGTAGTCGTGTTATATTCGTATTATCGTTATTCGAGGTGTGTGTATTATACACGCATATAATATATATTATTTATAAATGCGTAATGATTTATATACGCGTGGTCGACCGCCGGCGATAAATGTACACAATTATTATTATCACATCGTCGTTGTCGTCGTCAAAATTTCGTCTGTGCTCCGATAAATTTATACATCGTAAAAGTGTATACTCCGTGTTGTATATATATATATATATATGTTTACGTTTTATGTTCTTTTTTTTTTTTTTTTTTTTTATGTTACGATTTCGTCCGACGTTCGTTTTACGGCGATTAAACGCGGTGAAAAAAGTTTTCAAAGTTTTTCCCATTCCTATATACATTATAATAATATACCTTATATTATAATATATACATCACATTCGCAACGTGTCGCGTACAATATCGTATGCTCGCCCGCGTACGTTATATGCCGTTTTACCAGCCTACTTAATATAAATATACGAAAATCGCGTAATATTCCGCACATAATGTATTATATATAATGTTTTATCGAACCGAAAATTTTGGGCCGAAAACGACCGCCTATATTTATCGTATAGTACAACTATACACCGCTGCAGTACGTATACACACACACATATATATATATGATTATAATATTATTGTCTTACTATTTTAAGCGTCTTTCGAGAGATTTTATAATAAATGTCACGGGCGGCCTTCGCCGGACCTGATAAATCGCTTGTTTTGTTCGTAAACGCGGACGCGTTTTAACCAACATTTACGGTTTACCGGCGCGTAGAACAAGTGCCAATAACATTTTTATTTAACCGTCTTCTCTACAATAGATACAATATTATACACATTCACGCACGCTTTTATGTACGTATGGTTTTTTGCTCTCATTACATCGAGTATTTTTTTTTATAAACGTACAGAGTCGTATAATATGTATAATATATTAGGCACATTATTATAATAATATAGTAATATAATAGTAATACGTATATTACTGGTGTCTACTGTACTGTAATATCGTGTACGTATATTGTTTTGAAATTGGTAAACGACTGCACACACACGAGTTTATTACGTATTATTATATAAGGTATATTATATTAAACAGTGTGGAGGTCGCGTGAGATATTATCTATATAGATAGTCCATTTCCGTCTTGGGGTCAAAGGCATAATCTTGGAATTCTCGTAGCCCCCCACGTTCGGAAATCTAGTTTAAATAACGTTTTGAATAGTAAATGACATTTTAAAATATTTGCCCCTGCTTCTGGAAATGTCCTGCGGGTACAAAGGTGTCCGGTGTCATCTTTGTGCGTATAATTAATGTTATAAAAACAATTAGTTATTATTATCTCTCTCGGGATACCTATCTATACAAAACAAAATTATGTATAATAGGTAATGCGCTTAAAAGTTAAAAGTAATTTTTATTATTATTTAGTTCCTGAATAATCTACTCGCGGAGGATTAGAGGTACCTATAGATTTATATGATTTTCAATAAATATTATTAATACGTCACAAAAGTTATTAAATAAAGTTATTAAAAGTTCCTAATACATATCTACTATTATATATATATAATATATAAATATTTAAATGACAAGTATTTAGGTAGATACTTATTATTATTATTATTATTATTATTATATTTATTTCGTGAAATTTGTTTTTTAATTAAAAATAGGTTTTGACTTATTGTTTTACTGTCTTTTCCTTATTTTTCGCTTGAAATGTACATTAATGATGTTTTCATATCAAGCTATAATTAGATTATAATACGTGCGTATATTCGTGAGCTGCGTCATTATTGTAGGTAAATATTTACTTTATTTTTTGAAGTTTTAATCATTATTTAAATATCAATAAATCATTCCAAAAACAAATTCCTTTTGTATACCTATATTAAAATAACAATAACACACGTATAAACGAACCAATATTTTATAAAGTTTATTCAAATAACTATATTATTATTATTGCGTTCTGTAAGTTATTTCAGGTCAATTGTATATTTTTGTGAGATATATTTTAAAACAATGGTAAATTACTGTTTTATCACAAATTGTAATTATTTATCATGTATCGAATGTACATTATTGGCAAAACTTACAAATTTTTATTAACTTTTATTAATTTTTATTAAGCCGATCCCAATTTTTTGGGAGTTTAGCCGAATTTGTTTTCGTTTTAAAACGGGTTTAATTTGAAGCTCATCTCTTACTAACCGAATTGGTTGAAAGTGTATAATATAAACACTGAATCAAATATATCTGTGATTTCAATAAAAACACAGATTAATTTAATAATATGGTTGTTAACATACGTCCAATAAATGTTTGTTGATTTAGAAATAAAATATTTGTTAATTTAACAATAAAATAACAAAACGTATTATTGATTTAACAATATCTTTTATCAATGTCTTTGGTAAATTGTCTAATTGAATACAAATGTATTTGAATTAACAAATGTTTTGTTAATTCAATTATAAATATTTTGTGTTCATATCTTTCTTTCTTCTTCATAGAAAAAAACACCCATTTATTAATTAAAACAGAATATTTTTTCATTTTAATAACATATTTTATTATGATAATAAAATCTGGATTAATTTTACAAATTATTTTTATTAAATTATAACGTATATATTTTGTGAAATTTACAAAATAAATTTGTTATTGTAAACACATTTTTTTTATTAATTTAACAATATATACATTAAAATAATAAAAAATGTATTATTTCAATAAGTATTCGTTTGTTAAAATTGTATTATTGCATATTGTTAATTCTACCAATAATATTTGGTTCATACACTGAATACAATGTTTTTATATTATGCACGCGTAAATATGTGATATGGGTAGAACATAACAAACTTAACAAATACAAGTTCGTTCTATACAAATGGTAGATATACTTTCGAGAGGTCATTTTTTGTTTTTCCTAGTAATTTTCTTAGGTTTAAATACGGAAACTATGGTTTCGCCATTTTTGACATATATATATAATATATTAATGTAGAGAGAGCAAACGAGTTCCTATTATATACCTAGGTATATAAAAACGGTGGAAGAAATAGATTTTGCAACGACCTTATCTATACGTATATATATATATATATATATATACGCAACAGTATATAGATAGTACGCGACGATGATAATGTACGTCGAGCGGTAACGGCGGCGACGGTGCCGGCCGATAAATCACTGAGAACCGCCGTAGCAGTACAGTTTACGCGGTGTACACCCAGTCCCGTGGCGGCAGCCGGGTGGTGACGGCGGTCCATCGGTAGCGGGTCCTGGGAGGGGGGTGAAGGCGAAAGGAGAATTGAGACGTCATAGAAATTATATTCTCTCGAAAAACGCTTCGCTCTCTCATTCTCTCGTTCTTTTACACACAATACAATAGGTATACACAAACCATATAGATATTATATATATATATATATACTTTATCTATACACAAATAGGTACCTAGTTTGTGTGTATTGTTGTCGTGTTATCTCGTCGACGCCGTCAAACACAAACACAGCGGAGACGATAATATTATTTAGTCTCTCGCGCTCGCAAACATGCCTACTATATTATACAATGTCGTCATCGCGTACAAAGCGTATAAAGCTGTATTATATTATACGCGTGTATATATATGATTATGTGTGTGCGTATGTGTACTTTTATGCATGTGTGTGTGTATAATCGCGTGTATATGTGCGTGTCAAAGTTCGGTGGTGTGTCATTATATTATGAAGCCGTAGTGTGCGTGCATATATATCGAAATATACCTAATAGGAACAAGAGAATAGTATAAGGCATCGGCATCGGCTATGACGACGACGGCGACGTGTACGGCACACGCGACTGACGCGGACGACGACGACGACGACGACGACGACGGCCATGTTGGATTTTGGGTGTGGTGCCTGGCAGTCACTCCCATTTTCAATTTGTAACTGTCAGTCAAACGGCCGCGGGGCTACGCCTAGCCCGGACGCCATTGGCCGGCCGCCCCGCACCCGAGATCGTTTTTAATAAATTACTTGTCATTTATATTAGCGCCGCCGCCGTCACACGTCCCCCTCCTCCTACCACCGTCCACCGGCGGTACTGCCGCCACTGATACTGCGCGTCTCTCACCTGCCCCGCCGCCGCCGCCACCGTGTACGGGACTCGACGATGTCGCGGAGCCACCGCAAGCAAGTGCTGATCTCTGGTGGACGTCTCGGAAACGTCGTCCGAGCTGTGCAATGTCACAAACATGTACATATATAAATAATATGGTTTTAGTGTTACTAGTATATCCGTTGGTCTTGAAAAAATAGTTGGAAAATAGTGTTAAAGATAAAAAAAAAAAGAAATAATGATTTTGATCATTTTATTATTCTATTGGAAAAATATAAAAAAACGACATGTCTTTACGTTAAATTTGAAAAATTATGAAAGGTACATGGTATGTATAATGTATATGCATAAAATACAATAGATTATATATTTATTGATTTATTGAGTAATATATATATATATATATTATATATTATGGACGGTGCCCGGGTAAAAGGGAATAAGTCCATTTTAACAATTTTTTTTTATTTGTAGATTTGAATAACTCACATCGATTGACATGAAAAAACAACAAACATTGTAGGTTCATATTAGCAAATAAAAAAATTTTGACTTTTGGACGTTTTTGACAGTTTTTTTTAGTTTCCCGAAAGTAGTGTTTTTGTACTTATTCCCTTTTACATGAGCACCGTCCATATATACGACTACGAGGTCGTTTGGACTGATATTTACATGTTTTATACGATTAACAAATAATGAACAACGTTACATAACATCATACAACACAAATAAATTAAGCGAAAAATGAAGGGTCCGTATTGGCCATAATAGCCATCAAATCATTGTGTTGTGTGTCATAAAGTTCATTCTTAAGACAATTAGAGTGGCACTACACATAGAGGAGAGTAAAATGAGACATGACGACGGGTATTACACTGCGCAACTTTGAAACGATTAATTATTGTGAAAGTTAAGTATGTATAATATTGGATAATGAATATTTTATTTTTTTCCCAGACAATAAATTATTTAAAAATTGTACACTTAAAACACGTCTATTCGTTCCGCCAAAGAATCTAGTCTATATAAGCCTCGTAGTTATAGGAGTATATAATCGTGAAGAGGACGAGGAATATTCAGTAAGGATCCAGCGATTTTTGATATTTTTCATTGAACACGTCCTAATTGAATAATAAATCTCCTGTAGTCCTGGATCTCATAAGATAGACCCATATTCGAAGATTGGACGAATTATAAAATATGTATAATATATTATAATGATCATTCAAAATATAATATATTTAGGTACATGTAATAAGTTGTAACTTATAATTTATTTATAACTAAATTAATCATTATATTATATTCAATATAGGTACCTATATTTAATCATTAGAATAAAGTGGTCGGTTTTCGAATACTTATTATCTATTAACCCGAAAACTAGTACCCATACATTTTAATTTATAGGTATGTACAAATAAATATTATGTGCGAAACCAATATATTTATTAGATATAAACTCCATACTTTATATATATGTGATTTATTATATAATTGTTCACATTCAGAATTTATAGTTTTGATTTTTATATCATTTCAAAAAATAAATTATAACTTATAATATTAATAACATATAGTTAAATTATTGTCATATAATATTTTGATTTTTGATATAAGAAAATATAAAAATTTTATTTTTAAATTTAACACAATGTACAAATTGGAAATTACCAATTTTTATATAAAACTGTAGAATGTCAATATTAATATTATTTATATTAATCTATCGTTTAAACTATAACTTTCATAATAACAAGGACTATTATATCATAATATATGGTGTGTTATTTAATGAGAGTACTTTACACAGATAATATGCATTAACAAATAGTTAAATACTCATTGAAAAATCAAGAAATATGGATACAAACCATGCAATAGGTACATATAGAAACAAGTCTATTTATATACATTTTATTTAAAAATAAATAAATGAATAATATAAATAAAAATAACAAACAATCTATTTGAGTATCCACTTCTACTCCGTATACCAATATCCAATTTCCGACAATAAATAAGCCATAATATTTGTGTATAATTTGTATAAATGAAAAATATTCAAACTTAGATTCAGATTCAGTTAATAAAATATAAAATGCCGGATATTTTGGTATTTTGTATCAAAAGCCATCAAATATGTATGTGCTTAAAAATAGTAAAAATTCAAAACAAGCACTTATAAATACAAATTTAAAAGTATGTAAATATATGCAAAATACAATTTTGATATTTTGTTTACAGACATTATACAAATAATTTATATAGGTATGCAATGGGATAATCCAAAAAACCCATACAAAATCATAAACATCCTTAATAGTAGATAATAACCTATTTATAATTCTAGATTCTAGAAATCTGAAATACATATTTTACTGAAGGTTTAGAAAAATACGCCGATGTATCTTATTGTTGTATCAATCAGTGGCGTATTTTTTGAGGGGGACTAGAGGGCAGCAAATTTTAAAGAATTTTTGAATAATATTACTAAACATTTTTACCTTGTTGTTGGAAAAGTATTAAATTTGGATTGAAAATATTTTATGACTTTTTTTTGCCTAATTTCATTTCAAAGATGTATTTTGAGGGCACCAAAACTTTTTTGTGTACCTAGTGCAAAGAAATTATAAATACGTCACTGGTATTAAACATTTTATTTTTTTGAAAATCAAAAACAGTTGTATAATAATACGATAACTAGATTTATTTTCCAAAGATAATCACATCATATTTTGTACTTGGAAAATTTAAGATTTTAATTTTCCGTTTTGTTTGTTCGTGTGTGTGATAATGGTAAAATTTATGAGTTATATATATATATATATATATATAAATATATACCCCTTGTATGTTGTTGGCAATGGTTTAAAACATATTCGACGATATAATGTTCTGTGTATGAAACATATATTATAGTTTTTACGCGGTTCGCTAACTATATATTGGATATGATTTATAAACGATGAAATTACATGTACTGTAACATATTATTTCCCATGTAGTTCTGATTTTCATTTACTATTTTGTATTTTCTGAAAATCATTTTGTAGTATACGCTCTCGTTCGTTGTGTAACAGTTTAGCAGTATATATTTGTGACAGAAAAAAATAAAACAATTATTTTAAGTATGGATACTATATATATATTTAGGTATTTAAGTTATAAATTATTCTTTGTTGTCTTAAATTGTATTCAATTATCTCCAAATAAATGGTTATATTGATAATAATTGAATGCAAAAACATTATTAATCAATCAAAAATTTATCACGATAATAAAAAACACAAGTGGATATAATATACCTATAGTTATTATGCTGTAGACCTGTAGGTATTATTTTATAGTTCTAAACATTATTTTATTACAATTTTTATTAACCTAAAAACTATTTCGATACCTATATAATATATATTATTTATTGTATAAATAATATTTTTTGAATTTAGTTAATGAATAGTAATACAGGTGTACTTATTACATTTTATAGCAGTATCATAATATAATATGATATAATAAATTACTTATTAGGTATATTACAATAAAATATATGGATGTAAAGGTACTATATACACCTTAAATATTATAATAGATATTAATTAAAAACATGTTATGTATACCTACTAATTATTAACAATTGTGTTTTTATTTACCATAGGCTTGTAAAATCGGATAGCTTTTTCTTATAGTTATAATTTAATACAAATGTAAAAAAGAATTACGGTTATTTGCAATATTTTTAAATCTAAATCTGGTTATACAAAATATACCCTACAATATACCATTGTTCCCATATAAAGAAGTGAATTCGTAGATTTCGTTTTGACTTTTGGTGAAAATAATAATGAATATAACATAGAACTGCTGAGTAACTGTAGTTCCTAAAGAGGTTTTTTTTTTTTTATAAAATATCTAAACAGAAAATACCTACCGAATTGATAAGTGTAAGTCTTATGACTCACTGAACTGGTAGGCTATAAGTGTATGCTATTATGCACCACTTTGGAAAGAGGTGGATAATGTAATATCCATTGGAAAATAGAGAGAAACATCATAAACGTTTTAAATTGCATATCATTCTTATACTATAGTTATTATATTAACTAAACTATAAATATAATCATCAATGAAATTATGCAGTAGCACAGAATCAACTATATACACCTATAATTTATAATAATAATATCATACTACCTATACTATCATATTATACGCGTATAGTATAGGTATATATACAATTAAATAATTATAAGTAAATTTATACAGATATTATGAGCATAATAATTATTTGTACAGGCTAACACATTAAAGTAGATAAACACATATATAATATAATGTAACAATTTATAAAATTATTTATGAATATGTACTCGTAGATATATAATATAAAATTTGCATTCTTAAATTGTATAAAAATTAATTTGAATATAAAAACAAAAGAGTTGGTAAAATAAATTAAAAATTCAATAGGTGCTTATATATTAATTTATTATTTATTGATATTGTAATGTATACTTTTCATGTATTTTAAACAATTTTAATATCTGAAATTAAATACACCATATGTACATAATATAAATTTAAATTTAAAATTGTAATTATGCTGGAATGATGTTACATTACACTGATGTAAATTATTTATAAATTACATATGGTAAATATTACTAACCCACTCGCGTAAGTATTTCCGTTCAATTCCTGTGTATGAGGTAATCAAATATTATAACATTTATCATTAAAATGTATTATAAAAGAATTATGATTTTACACTTTTCAAGTGCACTTTAAAAGTTATGAAAAATTCGCGAGTTTTAAAAATACACGTTATATATGATATAATATAATATTATGTGGATCGGATAATGATGGGCAATATAAATATTATATATTTATATATAATAAATATAAATAAATAATTTTTCAGATTAAAATATTGAAGTAGCCGTAAGGGCAACATATTAATGTGTAATATGGTTTTATTTGATTTTATCATAATATGTATAATATATATTATATCAAATTAATATATTTTATAATATAATATGTTATATTAATATAATATAATAAATTATTATTCTCTTATAATAATATGTATACACTGTATAATCGTCATCACCATCGTCTATCGATTGTAGCCATTATTCGTCTGAAGTAATGTTTTTATAAAGGTATTTTTGAGGAAAAAAAACAAAATATATAATAATAAATCGATAGGTTTGAACGCATATTGTATCGTATATATACATTATATTATTATATAGCAATACATTCCGCACCCTTTTTATCGAGACGTTTACTTCGACATTATATCTTTGGATTCTGATCTTTGAGGGGTTTAACGCACACGACGGCTATGGCTGTGTGGCTGTTAAATGCCAAAAGAAAAGAAACACGACACGTCCATTTAAGTGTCGCCGTCGAAACAAAAATCAGGACCGGCATCATTGTCCGATTCGATCCGCATATATATTATAATTTTGTTTTATACAAGATTCTTTTTAAAACATATTTTTTTAAATCGCATATTATTATATATCTTATAATATATAAAATACTCGTGTAGTACCTAAATATAATATATATATATATATATTGATAATTAATGTTATGTTGAAAATTAAATAAATATTTTAAATTTATGAAGAATCCACAAACACTTTTGGGTCTTTTCCTTATACAACTTGAAATGCGCGTCAACGTTATATGTCATACTTATATCCACACCTATATATGTGGATATATACACCGTCGTCTATATTGTCCGTCAGTTTTTGTCCGGTAGCCTTTATGAATTATTTATCGTAAACAATTGACGACAATAATATAATATGATATACGTGTGCAGTACTATAAGAATGGCACCGTCGAATAGTCCTCTAAGTACCTAATGATAAATGAGTTTTGTTTTCGTATGGATATTTTTTTATTTGTCTTTTTCTGTGTAATGTGTTCTATATATGCCACTGTCGGTCACACGTCAATCAGTTACCTAACAAGAGAGCTTTTTTTGTCCGGTGTATACATATTATAATATATTATTGTATGTTGTTTACACGCGAAATTACAGGCTCGTTTCGAATATAAAATCTCTTTCTATTTTAGAATCTGAGCGAAATATACCGATAGGAATATATTATATGTATTACTTTTATAAAGTCATTTTTGTTTTTTGTTTTTAAATGAGTAGAGAAAGGATTTTTTGATATATAGAATTTTATGATAGAACATTTCATTCATCATCATTTGTTAGTACGTATTTAGAAAGGTAATTTTTAATTTGCTCTATATTCGTTTTCCTATCATATACATATAGGTACTTCTGATTGTTAATATTTATTTAATTTTAAATGATTTGATGATTTAGTATCTACTTGTAATTAATTATTTAATATATTAGTATACAAATTTTCATAAAATTATGAAACGGTGATAAATTCTTAGTAGTATAAGGTATTATAATACTTACCTATTATAATTGATTATAATATTATACTACCAATTTATATATGTGAATATGTTTACCATACCTACTTCATAATATAGAAACATTAAAAGTACGCTATAAATCTGATTTTCAAGGGGTTTTGTACATGAAATTTCAAGAAAAATGAAAGTCAAACAAGTTTAAAGTAGGTATTTAAATATACTTTGAAAGTAATTTAAAAATAAACCTATGTCAGTACCATTCTTACTGTTGTGCAATCACGATATTTATTCGAAAAACTCTATTGCACAATTTAAATGCTACGGAACTTAAAACAAACGTGCAAACAAAATTGTACCACCGTTTGAAGGATGAGAAGTTAATTTTTTTTTTAGAAGTCGACTTTTGAAAATCGTATTAACAAATGAAAAATATAGGATAGAAAAAAGTATTTTATAAATATTCTATTGTAAAAAATATAAAAATAAAACATTATTTTGAAAATCTAATTCCAACAACACATCGAAAAAGTTTTAATCTTTTAATGTTTTAAATTATGTCTCAAGTTTTATTGTAGACTTAGTAGCATATATAAATGACGAAAGTACTATTTCGCAACCAAAATTTGCAAGTGTAGCGTCCTCCTTATATATGGTTTCTATATATTTTATTAAATATACTGTATCGTTCGTGTTTTATAGGGAGCTGAGTATAGGCAAATTAACATGAAAGTAATTTTACGTCTTTTCAGTTTATGTAATGTAAGTGACAGCCTATATATTTGGCTTAAATAATAAATATTAATTTATATAGGCTATATATATATATATATTGTAGAATCGTATCCATTTTGGCGATTGTCAGTTATTTTTTAGCGTTAATATCGACGGACAAAAAAAGATTATGTTTTTTTCATCATAAAACAAAAATGTTTTGTCCGTTTAACCCAAGTCTCAAAGTTTTGTTGACGACGTGTCCTATATACATTTCAGTTTAAATACCTTGTATATATATATATATATTTGAAACTATTACACGCAGCCATATTGAAATTTCAATAAACGATGTAATTTGTTTGGAACACGAAAACTAATTTTGTTACGCAGGAAAACGGCGGATTTTAGACAAGTAATCGAATTTTCGATCTTCGGTCTTATATTGGACGGGATATCATCGCGTATATACACGTATAATATAGCGTATAGGTATATATAGTGTTATGAAACGTTCTCGATCCGAAAGAAAATATTTTCTATACTCGGCAGCACTATATTTATGAACTCGGTTGTCTAAGTGTATAGTATAGTAGAAAGGACGACGGGACTACGACTTGCATCACTTTTCCGTGCATGACGGGTTTTCAAAAAAAAAAACAACATTTTTTAAAATTACCTCAAATATGTACGCGCGTTTACTGCGTAGTAGGTACCTATATATATATATATATATACAGTATATAATATATAGTAGGCATATATAATGCAGCGAATATATAGTAGTAGTTTGGTGGATTTTTTTTGGGGGTTTGGGGCATTTTGGGGGCATTCGTGCTTCGGATGGATTACTATACACGCGAGTAAATAATGATGTGTATAATATAATATGTAAATCCGTGAGACACGGCGTGGAGAACGCATGCGTAAACACATTAATTTATACGTATGTCTTAATTAGCCGAATAATTTGCGTATATTCGTGTAAAACATTACCGTCGCGTATACACACGTATGACGCTCGTTCGTCTCGTGAACCGAAAACCACTTACCGAATACCGTATACGCCCGACTATTATTTGCACGCACACCGTGTACATATTATAATGTACACGTTTTACTATAAATATTACTAATTTGATTAATACATATTACATCTATTATTATAACGCCATATTACGGAGCTATTGGCTGTAACGTTCTCCCGTTAATATAGTATATAGTGTTTTATCTTCGATTTTACCGTACGGGTAATATTGGCGGTAATTTACCGTACCAATTCGAGTATACACGACAAATTTGTGCTTTGTTATTTATAATTAGAGTTGGCAAAAATATCGTGAAAAAAAAATGCTTTTGAAAATGTCCTAAAATTCACTATAAAAACGCATTTAAAATGATGTACGATTCGATTATTCAAAGTAAAAAAAAAAAACACTAGATAGATATTTAAACGTAAAAATTAATGTTAAATATTAAGGGGCCGCAACACCAGCGAAAAATCGACCTAAAAGCGTGATAAAACTGTGGGACTTTGTAAAGTCGGATTTCCATTTTGAAAACTGTTTTGAATTCATCGGTTTGTCTTCTAGGGATCGATCGAGGCGTTTATTTTTATTATTATTTTTTTTTTTAGTCGTGTTATTTATTATTAAAAATCGCAATTTTTAAACATTCATTACATTTTAATCTGTAATAATAAAGAAAAATGTCGAGACAGCCGACACATTCAAATCTGTTTATAGATTGTAAATCCGACTTTCCTAAGTTCTACAATTTTGTCACGCTTATTGGATTTTTAGGCGGAAATTTTGTGATAACACAACGATAAAAAGTGATACGGGTACAGGGATATTTTTAGATTGATTTTAAAATGTATTTAAATATTTCTAAGTTGTTAGATTTTTATTTTTCATAGTATTTCTTAAGAATTGCCTATACAGAACCCCTCAAAAATGTCAGGTGTTGCGGCCCCTTAATATTAAAAGGTAAAGGCGTAGGCATGTCTTCTGACTTCTTAAGCTAAAATTTAACAATCTGTGATTTATTTATTTTTTTAAATATATTAAAATATATATTGAAGTATCTTAACAATTGATAAGGTAATTAATATTTTTTTTTTATATTTGAAGAGAAAAATTCAAATTTTGTGAAAAAACCAAAGTTGAAAAACATCGAAAAATACCTTAAAAAGTTTTTCTACTCACCGGTGCTACGTTTTAAAAGTGATATTGCATCAATATCTCAAACACCTAATAGGTGTTATAGCTATAGATCGATACAAAATATACGATCCTGAAGTATTACTTTATAAATTATTATTATAATTATAATTTTGTATTTGAGAGGATTATTTTTATCTTTTTTCTTATGATCATATTTATATATTTTTTAATGTCTATTCTATTTTTCCATGAACTTACCTATATGCAGGAAGATGGATGAAGTATAGGTAAAATTTGTTTAAACAATTTTCTTAGGTCTTCTATATATATATATATATATATTAGATATATAATATGCTGAACATAACAAATTTACGTTACAAACGTTACAGCTCAACATGAACCTAATCATAATATGACAGATTTTTAAGCGACTATATGTATTGCATGAGGTTGGGCCTCCTATTTAAATAGACAAATAAAAATAAATACATTTTATAATTTATAATTTATTATACAATTATGTTTAATGTTTTTATAATTCAATTAAGAGGATGCCAATGATTCACTAATAAAAACATGTCTATGAAAAACAAACGAAATTGCCTCTTAAAGTGATTTTAAGGTTCATATACCTAATACCTATATTCAAATTTATAAAAAACAATATTTTGGAGACGGTTTTATATGGATTTTGCAAAATATAAATTAATAAAGAAGTTACATCGATTTAAGGACTAAAAAACAATATTGTTATATATTCGATATCGTGCTATATAGAATAAGAGTAGATATGATAAAAAAAAACCTATGAAATCGTATTCGAAATATTCTTTTAAATATTTAAAAATACTTTTTGTTTGTTTTTCATAAACAATTATTTTTGAACGAATATCGTGATTACACAATAATGAAAAATGGTATGAATATGGGAATATTTTTAAATTTGTTAGATTTTTACTTTGTGAAATAAGATAAAAGTTGCCTATGCAAAACCCCTTAAAAATGAACGCGCTGACATCCTCAATTGTTATGTATAGATATAAATATAATATTATAGTAAGATAAAATTCTGAATATGAATAAAAATCATTACTGTACTTCATATCCACATGACTGTAATCTTGCGACCGAATTGCATGCAATACTTGTTAATTTTTAAACGTAAATACGTATAACTAAAAATTACATTTTATATTATTTGGCAAATACGAATCCCACTATATATATTGTGTATTCCATATAAATCTGATCTCGTGTCTTATATATAGACGTGTGCAGACTTATACTTCGGGCGTAGACGGGTAGTGCATAATATTATTGTACATTATAGCGTATAAAAACAATTTTAATTTCATGTTTTATTTATGTTGTTTTTGTTATTGTTACCATTCATAAGCGAGATATTGTTTAGAATATCTTAGTAAGTAAAACTGACAACAAGAAAAAATATAAAATATGCGTTTACAAGAATTTAACAGGATTAACGTTTTTTTTCTAAAAAAAAAGTTTTTTGCTTTGAATCGTTGAAAACTTTACTCGATTCTTAATATAATATTATACTCCTATTTGCTTTGCACTTTTTACAACTGAGTGTAAACACTTTTTTTTTTTTTATATAATATGAAATTAGCAGAACTAATTTTTATAAGAGGTAAATAGAACTTTAACTGTAATTTCAAAAATTAAATAATTAAAATACTAAAAAGAGCAAGAAAAATTGCACTTGTTTTGTGTGTTTGTTGCACATTTATCACAGACGTCACCTATAAACCGAGCCGGGACACTCGATTCCGAAATACAAACTCGGACTGTTAAAATCATCGAAGACATCACCCGATTTGATATTTGGCGGAAAACGGATAGTGGAGGAAAAGGAATTAATCGGGGGTTTTTTTTACGAGGAGGAAGAAAATGGAATCTAATTTTTGAAGAAAAATGGTTTCGCCCATGTTATGTTCTGTACACTAAAAAAACGTGGTATATATATATATATATATTATATATGTCAAATTAGAACACGGAGACGTGAATCCCCCCGCGTTAAGTTCAAGTTTTACGTATGTCTATTGTATTGGTTCTAAACTCGATCCGGAATCTCAGGAGTATATAGAAATGCATTTTGATGGAGTCACGTGCGTACAATAAGTTTTTTTCGTGTATTTTTTTTTTATTTCCCTAAAAAATCAATACGATTGTATCTCGCGGAGGTCCTATCCTATATCCAATTAAGAACTATACGCACCATGTATATACCTATATACATGTATATATATATATATATACTGCGTAGTGAGGTGGTATATTTATATTTATTTATATATATATATATGTACAAACGAACGTCAGAATTAATTTTTAGACGAAAATAAATGGGGTTGAACAATAATTATTCGTCGTCCTCATTTGGCCCCGAGCCAAAGTCGTCTTGGTCCGGCTAAATACGACCGCTGCGATCTGGTAAACACACGCCGTGTCGTAATAATAAGACGTACGTATACGCTCGCTGTATGCACGTACCTACACATGTTTATAAGTCGGTATATATAATATACACACACTCCAAATTAACATCCTGTCGGTTATTAGCCGGTGTGTGCGTTCGTATATTACCTATATAGCAGCTGAGACGGTTGCACACAGGTAGTACTGTATTGGAATATAAAAAAAAAAAAAAAAAAAAAAAATTAAATTAAAAAACAGATATTTATAAGTTTATTTTTATATAATATATACGTATATTTTAATATCGTAGATTGGTATGTGTGTACAAGACACGACAATGTTCACATTACCATAAGCACATACACCTACATCGTATATACTCGTATATAAAGTATATAATATGTAACTCGACGTGTGTGTGCGTGTGACACGTTATCAGTACTATAAATCGGACACGAAATTATTGTTATATAAATTATGTATAAATATATTATAATATGTGATGTGTATATGTACGTGGCACACTAAACTGAGCTGCTTGGTTTATTGTAACGATTCGCGATTATAATATATATAGGTGGTAAAAATAAATCTATTTTAAATGAAAAAAAAATATCCGAAAAAGATTGGCGCTGTACGATCCGCGTCTCTCTCTCGCCTCTCTTTTTTCCATTTATTTATTTATTTCATTATAACTACACTTTTTTTTTTTTTTTTTTTTTACTAAAGTTGATTAATACGTGCCTATTGTGCGGACGACGGACCTCCTTTGAATCTTTTCACGAGAGAGGCAAAATGAAGGGAAAAAAAATCTATCAGGTATAGGTACTCGTTTATTTTTTTTCCTTCCGCCGACCTGCAGGTCTTCGAATGTATAACGCAACGCGGCATCGGCAGGACCAGCTGTCGCGTTCTCCCACATGCCCCCGTCTTCGTCCTTATGCCGAAGTATATACACGCATTTATATTATATATACACGCATTTATATTATATATATACGCATGTATATATATATATATACATATATATATATATATATAGGTACACGCGAGCAGAGCAAACGCTCGCACTCTTCGGCGTCCTTTTCATCTGTAAAAATATTTTGCCGCCAGTGTGAATAGAGGGCTTTTATTTATTTTTCTTTCTCGTAGTCGTCGTCGTCGTCATGTATATATAGGTACATATTATTATATACACAGAGACACACACACACACACACAGTGTTTACAATATACACACAAACTGTGTATATACGTTTTGTATATGTGTGTGTATTATTATTATTATTATTATTTGTATATACGCTCGCGGAAACTCCAGATGATTAATGCAAAAACGTCGAGTTCGATTCTGTCAAAAGGAGTAAAACCCCCGAAGGGACCGCCGAGGTGCGCAGGAGATCGCGGGCGAGAGCCAATCCTGAAGTAGTAGCAGCGGCAGCAGCAGCAGCAGCAGTATAGCGCAGCAGCATTCATCTTGCAAGGAATTTATCATTGTCCCGCCGTCAACGGGAGGGATGGCGGTGGCGAGGGCGCGGGCTCCTCCGGCTGCCGGGGTGGAAGGGACGGGCGGCGGATGGTGCTGCAGTGCATGTGTACTGATGGTTTCGAACGGGGGTGGAACAGGCGCGAGGGATGTCGTGTCGTGTTTGTCAAACAGCTACTATATCGTGCCCTCTACTCCTCCATCCCTTTACCAATTTTCATCCTTTAGCCCTGTATTTTGGTATACGATGCATATATATATATATATATATATTTATCTGACGGACACCCCGTTTTCCATTTTTGGTTGACTGTTGCCCCGTGCTCCTGTATATATAATATAATATACGGTGCTCATATCCATCATCCGTCTGTCCGTGTATGTCACATTCATACGTACGTGTATATGTTATTATATTATGGAGTCGCCAATGTCTGAAAAATTATCATTATTAATATATATATATAAATCATTATTAATACACTACCTGCCCTTTAGGATTAAGAGGACACTATACTACTACACACTCGTTTTTTAAGGGATTGCGTATAGTCAATTTTCAAGATATTTTTAGGAATATAAAAATACGACAATTTAAAAGTAATTTAAAATTAGTTCCGTGATGGCTCTATCGATTTTTATCGTATGGGTAATCACGATATTTATTGAAAAAAGATATTTACAAGTGTGAAAATGGTTTTTTTTTTTTTTAAAGTATTTTTAGTGTAAAAACACCTATTATCAAATCAATAAAGGACAACATTTTGGAGTGAATGTGGTTTCGGTTTTTTCATTTATCAATTTAGCGTAAATTAAAAAATAGTTAATTATTTTTACTGTTTTAATCTTTAATAACTTTTTTTTAAAGCAATATATTTAAAATCCCAAAGAAGATTCACTGCGAAATGTTGTCTTCTATTGATTTGTTAATATAGGTATTTTAACTTTAAAATCATTTTAACCATCCGTTTTAATATTGTTGCCTTTAATATGTTATATATGCCCAATGATTGTAATTTTTTTAGTTAATAGAACGACAGTGATAATATTATTATTAATATTCAATATTAAATATTGATTTATTTGTATAATAATTGCAAGTTGTCTTTAAAATTCTAAATATCTTTGTATATTATATATATCATTATATTTACATACAGATTGGATCCTGCAGAAAATTAAAATGTAAACGACAATTGAATGAAATTCCCGTTAGGTAGGTATACAGTTAAATAAAGGACTGCACATTCACTTTAGTTATATTTAAAAAAAAAAAAAATACTTATTACTATTTTACTCATTACGTACTGTTAAGAGACTATTTATACTTAAAAATATGGTCTATATAGTTCATATTTAATAATATAATATATACCTAATATTTATATTTTATATTTTGTTGATTTTAGTTCATTTGCTACATCATGGACTCATCACTGACTACTCGATTATTATGCTTACTTGCTATTATTTATATCCTTTAGTATCTTGTATTATATACAGTATAATATTTATATGTATAGTAAACTCGACATGTATACATGTAGAATGTGTGCCGTTCGTATTGCTATTTTGTATCAGACGTACAGTAATATTCTCGACGTGAGTCTGCACTCGTATATTATAATATATATTATGGTCTTGGTGTAAGACGTTGAATTGCATATTTTATTTCAAATGCACTTGAATTAAATATCACGATGAAATGGTTATTTAAATAAACCTTTGAATGCCGTATTGGTGTGACGTGCCGACATACGAGTATATAACACGGGCAAATTGATATAATTACAATATATTGTAAAAAAAGTCATGCCAAAACATTAAGATTAAAATAAAGAAAATTAATGAGGTGCACATTATGTTTTCGTTAGAATTATTATAATATCATATAACTATGATCGACCAAGTGTCATTCGGTGCCCATATGTAGGTATCCGGGATGGCAATTATTCGAATTCTAACTTCGAGTCGAGTGCAATATTCTATATGCAATGAATTGTATACTATATTAAGCATTACGTTATTCGGTATTTCTAAATTTTTAGTTAAAGCAAATTTTAAAGTTTTTCTATAAAATTATATTGTGGGAGTGTAAAAATTTCCGTTGAAATATTTTAGCGGTACTTCTTCATTGCAGTTCACGCGAATACGTACGTTGGATGAATAAAATTTTTTTGATAAATGGACATTGTAGGTACACCCAGAATAGTGGGACGATTTGAATAAATGCCCGTTGTGATGTACAAAATAAATAAGTCAATGCAATTTAACCGCTGCTGTCTCGCACAACGTACGACAAAAGGCGTTCCGAATTCCACACGCGAAACGACAGGTATTATTGCGGTTGATTGATATTGTCGGAGTGGATTTTTTTTCGAAAAACGACCGATTTTCATTAACCTTTTATATATAATATGTCGTCTTCTCCTCTTACGTACAGATACGATAAATAGGTACACGTAACATATATATATATATAGGTATATCTACCGTTCATAATCGATGAATTATATAACTAAAATATCACCTGTATTGAACGTGGATTTTTTTTTTTTATACTTTGCACGAATTTCGTTCGTGACCTTTACGAGGACAATAGGATGTAAAAAAAAAAAAAAAAAAAAATGTATACATATTATGTTATGAAATATCCAGGAGCTACTACCTGAATTTTTGTACTACTATAACGATTTCGTGTCTATCGCCGGGCCCGGCGGATGTTATCGTGTGCCTTAGTATGTGATACAATATGTGCGCGTTTCGGGTGTTTGCCCGCGAGAAACGAACTCCGCCACCTGTAGTTTAAAAAATTATTTTTGATTAAAATGAAATAAAAGTAAAAAAAGAACCCGGATCCCGATGGGGGTTAACGCCATGACGCCAATGAAATCCGTACATTAGCTCATTTCTCGTGGTCGGGCGCCTACCGCGGTTATCCGTATACACTTTATATATACCTATAGGTAGAGGTGTACCTATACCGATTGCAGCACTAAAATAACAATCAATTGGCGTGCATTTAAATTATTGTTATTACTATAATATTCGAAAGAGGAATACTCGAATAATTGGTTTATGAATATTATTATTTTACTTACTAGATTTCATGGTAGTATAATATATATAGTAGGTATGTATACACAGTGGTTAAGGTGAGGGGGGACGAAAGGGGACGGCGTCCCCCTTCTTTGCTTAGCTAAAGTTTGGCGTCCCCTTTAGTATATAGTCCCCTTTATATTTCTAAATGTTTAATTAAAAGTTGAGACTGAATTTGTTCTTTTGTGTACATAATATTCAAAAATTAAATAAAATAAGTTTAAAAAATGGCATTTAGTTATAAATTGTATGCAAAATCTATATTATAGAAAAAACTATTTCGATTTTTCTTTGTTCTCCAGACATTTTCTCCTTGGCCGGAATATATAGGTAATTAATATGCGTATTTTAAAGTTATAACCACGGAGTATGTACATTATACATAATAATAGGTATATACGTAGGTATATATATTTTTACAAATTAGGTCAATAATAACATGGATTAATAGTTAAATGTATATAAATATTTTAAAAAATATTACGGTATTGGTTCAGGGGACGCCTTTTTTTTTGCATTAGCTATAGTCCCCCCTGCAAATATATTCCACTAACCACTGTGTATACAATGTCGAATAGAATTTTTAAATGCGTTTTGTATAATATCCCGTGTAAGCGTAATCGGCATTGCAGTAAATAAATTGTACATTATAATAATACACGGACAATATAGGAACAATAAACATTATATACTTAGCATACGAATTGATTGTTATTTCTGATTATTTAACAAATTTACAAAATAATTATAGTGATCCACTTCATTGAAAAATAATAATAAAAAAATATAAATCATTGTACAGTTTATGCACTTAACAGTACGATACATTCATATTATGATATTAACCACGTTAATTGGAACGAGAATAATTAAACTTTATATTGGTATTTATTTATATATGTTATCAGTAGGTATGTATTAATTACAACGCGATTTAGCCGTTACACATTCTATAAATTAAATTCCTGTTGAGAACAATATGGTTCTCTATGTGTTTACACGTGAAGATTTATTGTGTTTTAATAAGATAATTATTTTTCCACGGTCGTCTGAAAACGAATACGTATTTTTTAGCATTTATAAATCTTATTATAATAATCGTATTAGGTTAATGCACCTATTCATATTGGCATTGCATGTATTTATTTACGCGTCATTAACCATAATTCACAAACCTATTGCAGCTATTTAATATTCATTCATAAAAACACGCATTTTAAAAAATTAATGTTATTAGTATTAATTGCTTTATGCATCTATATACCTACCTATTATATTAATTACCCGTTGTAGTATTTTCAATTTAATTATTACGTGTTGTATGTATACCTATATCACTTTATTATAATATGCAGTATCAATATTTTATGACCAAAGATAGGCAAATGAATGAAAAATTTAATTTAGATTAATAATTGACCCAAATGGTCGTTACTTAAGTATTTAGAAAGAATAGATTAAACGCATTAAGTTTAATGTTAAAAATAAAAAAATCATGAACTTATTGTTGAGAAAAAAATGTACAGTTTGTTTGTAACTTAGAAAATATAGAAAATTTGGGACACGAGTCAAGATAATTCAAGAAAGTTTAATAAGTGTACACATTTTTAAACAATAAGTACCTTTAAGAATTATTTGTAGTATAGGTAGGTATTTGTTGAATATTCTTAATGAAATGAATGCATACCTATATTTATGAATTGAATTAGAATATAAAGATATATAACTCTATGCGTGAACTTATAATAATGATTATAAAAGTTAACTGTAAAAAGTGAAGTT
The DNA here is from genome assembly GCA_025469235.1 of Pemphigus obesinymphae. Lineage (NCBI taxonomy): Eukaryota > Metazoa > Arthropoda > Insecta > Hemiptera > Aphididae > Pemphigus > Pemphigus obesinymphae. The sequence continues at coordinate 117,930 of JAIPRL010000433.1, read as the reverse complement.
AATATACACACTATTCAAATATAGGTACCTATACTAAAGATAAGTTAGTATCTATTATTATTAATGATAAAATTAATAAAAGCTAGGTAGATAAATCAAAAGTTGTAAAAAATTAACTTTTAAACTTAGCTTTGATGTTTTAACTAGTTAATACTCACTTTTGTCTATAATTAATAATGAAGTAGATAAATAAAATTTTTACTTTAATATCTGCAAAGAAAAGTAGTTTTTTTAAGAAAATATTAACTTAAAATATTTGCATATACATATTATAGTTTTATAAATAATATTATTGATATATAGTGATGTTAATAATTTTTGCAACGATCGTACTTCCGTTTAATATTCTAATTTATTTATTAGGTTTATTCGTAAATTTTGAATTATTTTCTATATAAGTCTTGTTAAAATAAGTTAATCAATATTTTCATATTACAAGTAGTAAATATAATAAACAAAAATTATGTCGTTGTAAATAGGTATATTTTTAATAAGATTAGCTATCGAAAACTTAGGTGACGAAAATATACCTATACCTATACCTATAGAAAGTTTACGTTGAACTTTTTTGATCTATAATATTAAAATTGATACTAAATATACTTAGTTAATTTCCAAGTTCCTGCCTAAGTATAAAGTATAATGTATAATTTATATAGTAATTTATAGTTATATCGTAGAATATGATTACATAAATCGAAAATTCTATAAATAGCAAAATATATGAAAACTGATAACTGAAAAATTGAATTTGTAGTAGGTAACAACAGCATATAATCCACAAATATCAGATATAATATTTTATTCATAAAAGTACGTCGTAGAATGTCTTAACCTAAATTACTATCAATTTATTTTGCCTTTCAAAAATAAGATAAGTCGTACGGTAAAGCCATATTATATTGTGAGAGAAGGGTTTAAGCCGAGTTTTTATCTATTATGTCATAACACGTATAATATTGTGGGCGATAAAAAAGAGGACAGAAGGTGAAAGCTTATATAGGTAACAAAAATAATATTAATAATAATCGAAAATCAAAAATGTATGAGACAATTATGTCATGAGCATGACGTATATATTGTATACAGTGCCATCGAAACGTAGTGGAAAATATGAAAATTAAGTATCGCGTTTTGTAAAAACTACAAAATTTAGGTAAAATTTATAAAATAAATATGCGAATCATATTATTAAATATTACTGTGCATTATTTCACGGTGACTATTATAATGTTTATCTAGAATTTTAAAATATTATACAGAAAAGTCGATGATAAAAAAAAAAAATATATATATATATATTTTTGAACTTTCGAATCGTTCAAGTATATTAAGAAATATTGTTTCAAAACGTTGTGTTTATCCGTAAAACTTTAAAACTCTGTTATACATTTTATAATACGCCAATATATGGTTTTATGGTTTTTATTAAAAACTCGTCTGGAAATCCGAAACTACGCGAACACGGGTTAATTGTATATTTTTATTTCATAGTCATTAAAGTTTTTCAAAAGCTTGTACATTATATTGCGTGTTATGAAAAGACGGTGTAAATTAAAAATCGTGGTTTCTCATCGCGAATATTATGTCGATGGATATCTCGCGGGAAATAACTATCGCGTGCGTACATATAAACTGTCGGAATGGATTATTGTACCTATATCTAATATCACGTATCGTAGACATAATGTTCCCGAGCAAATATGTGTAAGGGCGAGATGCGTATTATTATAATATGACGTGGGGAGAAAAAAAGCGAAGAAAAACAAATTCGTTTGCGCGCATATAATATATTATATATACATGCTTTTTTTTTTGTATATGTATATAAAAGCAAATATACACGAGGAAAAAAAGAAAAAAAAGAGTGTTCGGGGCTTATTTTTCAAGCTTCATTTCGCCTAAAAGAAAAGAGAGAATATATATACGCGTCGCGGCGGAGAGGGCCGGCGGCGGCGGTCGCCTCCGCGCCGTCGGTCGTTTGACAGTGTCTATTTTTCTCGTTTTCGTATTTTTCTTGTTCACTATCAGCGCGAGGCAACACACCGCCACCCTTCATTTACTCGCCATATCCACCCCACTATTTCCCTTCTCCCCAAGTTCTCCCGCCGCCCCTCCCCTCCCCACCACCGATATATACGAGGTCCCGTGTGCGTTTCAGTGTGGGAACAATGTGAACGACGACGACGACGACGACGACGATGACGATGATGCGGTGACGGTCGGTATATGGAGGTTGGTTCACGGGGGGGTTCGTTTTTAAAAGTTTCTTTTTGATTTTGACGTTGACAAATACATAGCGTTTTATCATCAGTTGTTTGCCGCCGCCCACGTATACGTGTATAAAGTATATATATATATATATATATATATACTATAATATATACATATATATATATATATGTATATATTCCACCACAACCTCGTTGCCTATCGTTGTGTACACGTATCTATGTGCTTGTATGCGTGTATAAATGTGTTTGTGTGTGTGTGTGTGTGTTGCGCGCCAAATGACGCTTTTTCATCTCTCTTTGCGTTCACGCCACGCAGCTATCACCGGGGGATATAGGGGTTGGAGTTTTGTTTTCCGCCCTCGCCTCGATTATAACCGTGTGCATGCGAATTTGACGTGTATTTGAGTTTTCATTTGTATGCGTACACATATCGACTGGCACAGGGTGCGCCCCTCTCCCCATCCACCCGACTTGGAAAACTAGAACTACGCTCCCCGGATATCCCAAGGACACTGTGTATAGATTCCTACTACTCATCGTTCACAATATAACTCTGAGTTTTAAAAGTTACGAAAATTTTATTATTATACCTGTTATATAGTTCAAGGGGAAGTAAACCGAACGCCTCGCGGTTTTATCAAACCCCCTACCCCTTTTGCTTAAAGCTCCTGTACATAGGTGCCCATTAGGGGGACAGGGGAGAGACAAAGCCCACTCTGGAGATTACCAAAAAAAAATGACTTTTAGTATGTTATATACCGGAGCGTATAACACATTTTGACATCAGACCGAGTACGATTTGACTAGGTACTATTAAATTCGCAATAACGATTCAAAAATTTCCACTCCTTCGCCGTACCTATATTATCGTACACTATTCCGTGGCCAATTAACCTTTAATTCCAAAAGACCTTTGTTGCAGGTAGCCGAGATGTGGAACTATTTTTTTGTGGTTTTAGATACCCATTCCCTTTTTTTAAACTCAATATCCATAGGTGTCTATAGACCATGGGGGGTTATGCTCTCCCCTAGCATATCCTCCTGGAGAATAATTTTATAATGGATTATTGCTAAAACTGGTGGTTTATAACATGAAAATAGTATAATTTATTTAGGTTTGTCCCCTCTCTAAAATGTATCCTATATGCGCTAAACATTGTAATATGAACGAAATTATATAATGTTGAATTAAACATTGTTTTTTAAATATTATGTTGAACATTAATATTTAAACATCCAATGAAATGTTGTTCTACAATAAACTTTAAACATTGATTATTTTACATTCATTTAATATTTATTAAACGTTTATTATTAAACATTTAACTATTAACGTCACATCAAATGTTTAAGATTAAAAAATATTTATTGGATAGGTATTATACGTATATTATATTACGTTTACTCACTCTCGAACTATGTTTTCGGTGTACGTATTATTGTTCCTATCTAATTATTCGACATCATGCTGTTGAATAGGAAATTGTAGATAATTATTATAGATAGACGATTGGCATCATTGAGATGGCGGCTCTAAATATCTTTGCTAATATATGTATGGTATAAATTGAGAGGAAATTTTCAAAGGAAATTGCAATTTTAAACCGAAAACGTATTATTATTATTATTATTATTTATTTATTTACGCCTGAACATGTAATTTTTGTAAAATACATAAAAAAAATATTTATAAAATAAAATACAAAAATGCAGTAAGTACATTGTGTATATACATGTAATATAAGGGGAATATAACTACAAATTACATTAAAGTTTAAATTACTAATTAATTCAATTAAGTATTGCCACAGAACTACAATTAAATGTTAAAAATCAATGTTGGTTGAATTCCCGTATCGATGCATTCTGTGCAAAGGATTCTTGAGATCGTAGTTAGTGGAATGAAATGGGACATGGAAGAGTGAATGGTTTCTTGAAGTGTACTTAAGTGAGTTACACGGAAATAAATGCCGGACATTAGGACTGGGACATCTAATAAGCCATTGATGATCGAAGAAATGAAATGCAAATCAGTGTCAGAATGACGAGAGGACAGATAGGGAATACTGAGGGAAAAATAAAGGGAATAATCATGACGAGCATGTTCGATTTTAAGGATATAGACGACATATGTGAGCAGGGAATTTATTTGGTACACGCTCAATATGCAATTGGTTTTTAGCTAAGTAATGGTGCCATACAACCCTTCCAAACTCTAAGATCTTAGATTTAAGATATTGTGGTTTAGATTAATTATTATTGTACTTATAATGAATACTTATTATACTTTATAATATGTTATTTGTCCAATAAAATATGAATAGGTAGTATACATACATAATTTATTTATTTATTGTAATTTTAAAACTTCAATATCGTATTGTATATTTTATGTATATTTATGTGTGTTATAGATGGACCAGAGAGTGTGTATAGGAAATTGTTTTACCGGTTTTGTTCTAAAATTACAATCATTATATAATATGACCATTTTACTCCAGTCTCCAATATACGTGGGCAACAGCACCTGTGTCTCATAAGTACCAGACGGGTCGTTTGCGTGTAATCCATTGCCAAGCGTGAACATTTTCGTCGGAACCGCAGAATTTAATTTGGACCAATCTGCTATAGTCTCTGAAATCATAAAGAGAATATAGTAATTATACAACATCCCTACAAAATAATAAACTACATAACAAATATAAAAAGTACTATAGTTTATTAATGAAAAAAATTAATATTAATAATTTAAACCTAATTGGTATTCCTGGTAGTCAAAATGCACATCCTGTACCCCGAGTGTACGGCCTATGTCTAATGTCTATATATAGTTCTGTTACCAACTATACAAATATATAATGGAATCCATTGCCAACGAGGACCCTTATTTTTTATTATAATTATATGTCTACTTTTTTTTTTTTTACATATTTTAGCTAATTAAAATTGTCTGTCGAACCGTTACCGTTTTACCGAATTACAAAATATGCGCGGCACAGCCCCGGGGGCGTGGAACAATTTATATTATATTATTATAATATAGAAGAACAGAGTGATCTATATTTTTGGTTTTGCATGCATAAAATTTGAAGTCGCGTTTGTCGGCCGGTCATCCTGTTTAGCTACAAAAATTATGCAGGCACGTAAAATATTGAACCACAATGCGCCGTCGAATGGTTGAGAGAATGCGGAGAAGGGTTCGTGTGTATAATATGAACAATATGATTTTCAGACCGGATTTATGATTGTCGTTTGTCAGAACGTAATATGGCCGACGTTGAACACCTCGTTATTATATAGCGAAATAATAAAATTATAGGTATAATACACGAAGAACGAGCCCTGCAGCAGTGGAGTAATAATAATATTTTGCAGAGAATCCAAGATAAAATATTCGTCAGAGTAGCGTAGTCGAATGTATGTAGTTATTTCGATCGGTTACAATAATATCGGCTTCAAAACAATAAGATCAGCTGATAAATATATAGGTACATATGTCTCGCTGTCGTAGAGAACGAGCTCGTGGTTTGTGAATTCAAAATAGAAATTCCCAGGTGTTGATTTATGCATGAGACGGAGGAGGTTATTGTCTCCCGTTTTAATCTCGTAAAAGGTCCGAATCTATTGTAATTAGATCAACGACTCTAACGTCCCGGGCGTTGAAAACTTTGCAGTTGTTGTGGTATATTTGGTGCGTGGTTTGACGATATTTCGATTTCGGGTGAGTAATTAGGGAAATACGAGAAAGAAAATGCACGGATGAAGAATTATATATGCTTAAACCCGTCCGTTTAACGTGGGTGAAAAACCCAAAACTTTAGAAAAAAAACGTAAAACGAGATGGTATAGGGAGATAAAACATACGACTATATAACGTAGAGAGCTAATATCAGACTGCATATAATAATATAATGTATACAAGAAAGCCAAATATCCAGTAAATGCCCTGAATATTTTGACCACTTATAAACGATTATAATATAAGCAATGTGGTGTGATATTTCCGTTAACTTATTATTTATTACCAAACAAAACAGATTACAAATTCAAATGGAAGACACGAACTAAATACATGGACGTCTTCGCGTGTTAATAGTAAAATTGTAGATTTCGAAAAAAGCTTCAAATAACGGATTTTCAATTGTTTTTCAAATGCAAATTCAAAAATATTGCAAAATTAATTTGTGCTAATTAGTCATAATTTTGAAAAGTTTAAAGTTTGATTCTCCACGATTTACCTATAATATAAAATATAAACAGTTAGGGGTTTGTATAAATTATATATTTTAATTTATACCTTTTATTCATTTCTATATTATACATACTATATATATATATATATATATATATATATAGGTATCTACTAAGTTTTTAATGGATTTGTGTAGACTGATGAGGAATTTTTCAAAAACTTTACGTTTACTCGTGTGTTTGATTAATTTTGGAGCAATTTTTCTAATTTTGCTTGGAACTTATGTTATGCGGCTAAAATCGTTGAGGGGATGAAAATGCCGATATAATTACAATAACAGTGATAATAACAATAATAATAATAATGATGATAATGATGATGATGATGATGATGATGATGATGATGATAATAATAATAATAATAATAATACTACTACTGACAACCACAAAAGCCGCACAACTGACATCGTCGTCGTCGAGACGTGAAAAATAAATTGCCTAGCGTTTCCCCCGCTTTGAGCAATATGACAACGATGCGACGATATTATTAATTAAAAACCGGCCACCGCGGGACCAATTTGTCAAGTCCGTTTTCATCCCTCCTCACCGTATATATGCATACACAATAGCCGTAGCAATTTTAAACAATATTCGCCTGCAGATAATAATTATCGCAGGTCCCTTTACAGTATTCAAAGGGTTACAGTAGCATCCAAATCCGTGTCTTTGCGTATAAAGGGCTGTAATTGGCGAGTCTTGGATATTTCATATACGAATATATTTACTTGGCTTAATCGTAGTTAAGTCCTCTGCCGCGTGTGGAAAGCAAGGGTGTCATTTGGGGGTGATCAGGTTATGCTACAATAAATTCAGAAAATATCCTTATTAAATACCGATATTACCACTTACCATCATTTTCTTAGCAAAATATATATGTATCGTGGTTCGAAAACCTAGCAATTGAATAAATATATAGTGATTCACTTTTGTTTTTAAAATGCTTGCCTAAATCTCGTATATCACCGATAAAAAACTATTATACACATGATTAAAAATAGGTTTTATCAATATTTTCCAAACGCAAGTTCCCGTTGTTTTATAGATGAGTGAGAATATATTGGTATACCTATATGTAATGCATGTTTTAGATATTTTGATGTACTCGGAATGACGTATCATTAGGAGCCAAAGACAAAAATCACTATAACCGTATACATAATAATATCTATAGGAGATTCCTTCATTATCGACTATGCACAGGTACGATATTAAAATATACGATTGTCATCGTTTCGATCGCACGCCTCCGAGACGGTGCCGTCGCCAAATAAAAAAAATAAAAACAACAATATCCTCCTCGGTATTTATACTTACAGTGTATCAATGACCTATTTATTACGTTTTCAATTTTCGTCAATATTATTATTATTATTATTATTATTTTTTTTTTTATTAAAGACGCTTTCAAGCCGAGTGGTTTTTAATCCACCGCGGGTTGGATACCCGTCTGCTAACGATACTATCGACATTAATTTGTCAATAATAATAATATGTCCCGAGATGATGACGAAAAATACGTCACCGAAAACCGATTATTATCAATCATATATATCATGTAATCATATTATTCGCCGTTCATCGACGCGTCGGCCATTATCGTTGCAGTATAAGACTGCATCACTACTATAATATTATAATAATACACACGTCACTGATTAATGTCGTCCAGACGTATATATATATACATATACGTGTACGGATAATATATTCTTTCGAGACTGCACGGTCGTGTCGCCACACACGATATGATTTAGATGGTACGTCGAGGAACGGGTCGCGTCGCAATCCGTGAAAATGTTTAATCTCCGTAGAGTACCTCTACTTATATATACGTATATATATATATATATATATATATATATATATATGGGCGTGGGTCGAAGGGTGTTTTAGGGATGGGGAGAGGTTTATACAACCTCCGCGAAACAAATGACATTTCTATACGCGTATACGCATTTTCGTTTAACGAAATATCTGTTGTGTATGTAATAAATTAGAATTAATATGCAGTAGCTGGTGGTTAGAACACGACGTGTTATCGAAATCATTTCCGAGGCGTGTCAGGTGCATGCGAGAAACTTGGTGGTGACTACCTATATATATATACGAATATTCGATTTAACACGTTATTATAAGACCAATACTTCAAAAACTCATCGTGTCCCTACCATATTATTATGTCATACGAGAGTTAGGTTCACATCACCATTTTGTATATTATCATTATGTGTGATAATCATTCGATTTTAGCAGTTATTGACGAGACTGGGCAAGTTAATGAATAGTTTTTTTTTTTTTTTTTATTAACTTTATGAGTTAAGGGTTAATTTTGAAAACCTAGTTACTTAGTTTACTCTAAAAGATAAAGTATTCTAATTAACAATTAAAAATTAAAAAAAACATATCTCAGTTTCTAAAATACCTATATTTTTATGTTCACATTGATATTAATATGAAACAGCTGATAGTACTTATCCTTTCAATATGATTTAAATATTGGATAGACAAAATTAATAACATAAATATCAACATATTAAAATATCGACAGTTGTGAGGCGAAAACTAAACTGGCCTATAATATTGGCATGAGCCAATAAAACGAAAATTTACTAAAATTTACCTTATGTCCTCTTGTACCGTCTTAACATTGGTTTATCATGATTGTAAATGTCCAAAAACAACAATATTAATAAAATAATACGAAGATAAAGAGAACCACAAATTACAGTAATAGGTAGTATAGTTTTCTTATAATCCTATTTATTCGTAAATAAAATGTAAACAATAATAAATCTAAATAATAGAATTATTAGTGAAATTTCCTATACTTACTAAATATTAAATACTTCATCCAGAAAATTTTCACTGTTCTTCGGACAAAATTTAACCTAATTTAGATAGTTTTGTATAAAGTTAACATATTAAGTTTTTAGAAAAAATAACTTATTAAGTTAAAAGTAAATTTAAAAAAGGTAACGCGTTAAGTAACTTAATTTAAATTAATTTTATTTTTAAACTTAATTTTAACTTTTAACTCGTTAATGTCCAGCCTTGGTTACTGACATAAATAGGTAGATTGTCATCCGCTTGATCTTCACGGTATTCAAAATTTGAAAATTAAAAATGTATTCGATAGGCGATAAAAAGGGAGTAAGTCGTTTGGACATCAGATGACAATTTTATATCTTAAAAAACCAGCTCCGCACCCGCTTAAACATGGACTTTCATAATAGGATAAAGCACGGCTTGCATTGAATTCCCTCAATTAATACATCAAAATGTAAAGGAAAAGGAATGTTTTGTAAAATAATAGAAAAAAATTCAACATTTTGGTAAATATTTAAATAAATAGTGCATTATACATTGAGTTTATATTTAATTAAGTACTTATATTGTTATTATTGAAAATGATGTGTTTTGCAATAAAATCGAAAAATATCATTTTGCATAAAAGTATATAAGTGGTAGGTACCTTGAAAAAGAAACGTTTTGAATAAAGTTGCATTTTTCAATTCACTTTTTCTATGAAAAATAGAACGTTTTATTTAAAAAATATGATCCTATTCAATTCCCCGTCGAATTTATCATATGATTCGACGTATAAATTAAAATTCATAAAAATGAAAAGGCACGTTTTGCATTGAAGTCATTGAAGTCCCTTAATTATAAATTTAGTACGCGACGTATAATTAAAAATTAGGTAATCACATTTGAAAAAAAAGTAGGATTATTTATTGAAAATTGTGCATGCATTTATGCAGGGAGAAAGCATGCCTGCTAGAATTAGGTACGAACTATAATATATCTATAATGGTAATGGGAATAGGCTGCTATTGTTAAATAGCCATTTATACACTTATCAGCTGTGCGATATTATGTCGATACTTCAATTTCAAAATTCTCCCTTCGATTTTCTTTTAACACTAGATACCGTGTCATTTTATTTTAAATTATTTATTAAATTTACGCTATTATATGTAGTATAATTCCCAAATTGTGTTTGTTTGTATGAAATAAAATATGAATCCATACGATTAAATCGCGATCGTATCCAAATTTTGTATATCTAGATGTTTGTCATATTCCGGGGCAGTGTTAGTTCTATTTTAAAATTGTATATATTATACAATATAACACATTATGTTTATTGTAATTTTACTTTTATAAATATTTAAATAAAATACTATTATTAAAAGATTGAAAATGGATATATAAAATAAATTAATCTACACTCAGGCAAAGGTGGGTATTGTGGTTAGTATCTATATATATTATTGAAAATTAATTAGGTAAAAAACATGGAAAAAACAAGATGTATTTGTAAACAACAAAAGTCTTTTGTGAGTATGATCATTCGATATATGCACATTTTGATATTTTTTTTGATTTATTTTTATTGGCTCAAATACTTGAGAGATTATTGTTGTGCGGACGTGCCGAATAGAGGCGTTATCGAGTCGATGACGATGGCCTTGGGAAAAATTTAAATTACAAACGTTGATATACTATGATAGCTACTTCATTATTATTATTATTATCATATATATATAATTTTTTTAAAAAAATCATGTTTTGCTGGTGCGTGACAGAGACGGCTCCAGGGACTGTTGAAAGGAGGGGCTATGACTACTACTATTACTACTACTACTACTACTACTACTACCACTACTACTACTACTACAAAAAAAGGCATTTTACATTTCAAATAAAAATTTTTCATATATTTATTATGACAATATTAGGTTTGGGAGACCGCTATCACTAGGGCCCTCTCCACGGAGCCGCCGCCGGTGCGTGATGGTAAAAAAACCTCCATGGTTTTGGGTGATTATAATGAAGTGGCCGAACGCGATATGCCGAAAAACTAAGCTATGAAACTATACATTGTAGATTCGGTGGAAGTCTGTTGAATCGATTGGGCCATCAAGTATACACGTCGACAGTGTAATAAACAGGAGATATAGCTACTATATGTTTACCACGAGTACACGTCGCAATGTTTATCGACGATAAACAACGTCGACGGTCGCTGGGTCGGTATCGGGCGACGGAGTGTACCTCGACGAAACGCGTGTCGTTAGGAGGGTGAAATAGTAGGACAAAAAACCTACACGAACATGTAAAAGTTATTCCAATAGTACGACTTACAAAGTGGTTTTAGAGTGAAAACACCTATTTTCAAATTTGTAGACGATAAGTGTACAGTGAAACGTAAGAAATCCAAATTTTGATTATTTCAAATAGTTTACGGCGTCATTTTTGATAATTTATTGCAAAAAAGTAAAAAAATATTCGTAGGTAGTTAATATTTTTTGCTATTAAAATGAAAATATCGAAAATCGGATTAATTCTATACCTATAATTCTATATAATTTCGATAACGAGTACTTTTACTCTCAAGTCACTTACAACTCTTACATGTTTTTCGTAAAAATCTATTAAATCGTTTCTCCGGTAATTAACAGTGACTTTCGGTATATATTTCGTGTACTGTTAACCCATAAAATGCAAACTCGTCATAGATAAACCGGCTGTGAGGTGAAGCTCGAAAAGTTCAAGTTTTACTATTGCTCCCTCTTAAACGGCAAAAGCCACCACACAGTGCACACAGTGGTTTGCTCTCGATTCTCCGCAGTTATATACTCGTCTAGTGTCCGCAGCATATAGATGGACGGGGGTGATGATACGCCCAAGCCCTCAAGGTCGACCGAAAATTTATCGCCGAGAGTTTCGAATCGTCTGCCCCCCCCCCGTCCGTCCCTTAACCCGGTGTTACACGTATATGTGCGTGTATTATACACGTGTGTGCTGTCGTGTCCCTTATTCGGTACGAGTGTGTGCAGTGGCGACGAACGAAATTCGGTCGCCACCGTCGGAATTGTGTCCGGGTTAAAAGCGGTAACCCGCCCAGACCATTATTCGTTCCGGCTCTCGGTGACCGATACATAATAAATCGCGTATTCCCGAATTGTCTTCTGTCCCCGCGCACGCACGTTTTTTTTTTTCGCCCATAACATATTCCACCGGTTGAGACGTTTCCTGCCTCTCACGTCTTATTTTCCGTTCCTCTCTCGCCTTGCACCACTTTCACGCTTCTAGTTCGAAGGGGGTTTTTTTTTCCACGACGTATAAAAAGTCGAGTCTCTCCGAGAAAATATCATTTAAGAGGACGCCACGCTCCAACGATTTTCAATGGTAAAAACGTGTTCACGAAAAACAAATGAAATTGTCACTTAAGGTAATTTTAGAGTAAACAAACACCTGTTGTAAAATATATAAAGGTCGATATTTTGGAAACGAGCTCATCGGCGTTTTGTAAAGTATAAATTACCAAAAAGTTCAATGGCATTTTAAAAAGTAAAAAAGGCGTTTCGTACGTACAATAATATTAAACAATATAATAACTGACGTAGCAATAAATCCCGTCGATGTTGTCTCTAAAATATTGTTTTCCGTATATTTTATAATAGAAAATTACTTCTAAAATCATTTTTAAATGCCTTTTTCATTTTTATTTGTTTTTTCTTTACATGTTTTTGGAACAAGTATCGTGATTACACAACAATAAAAAGTGGTACGAATACGAATCTATTTTTAAATTACTTTTAAAATGTATTTTAACATGTTTTATAAGATAAATTGTAATTTTTCAAAAAATTTCTTAAAAATGACCTATATTCACAACCGTTTAAAAATGTATAGTGTGACGTCTTCTAGTAGTACGGTTTATATTGTATAAGTATCTAAAAGTCATCTGACAATCCCATAAATAATTATTTAATATAAGTTCACTACCTGGTGTGGTTTGTGAATAATCGTGTCATCATAAATTATGCGTAATTTTGTTGATTAAAAAAAATAATGGTATCGGAGGTAAATGTTATTAGGAATATTTTTTTACGTATTTGGTAGTACTAACTATACTGTTATTTTAGATTCTGATTTGTATTTGTTTTATGTATGTACGCGTACATTGCACTATTTCGGGTAGGAGAATAAAGCAGGAGTTTTCGAGTATACTGATAGAAAATTGATTCTAGTTGGAACTCTATGCAGGTAATTTTTTTGATTATCCTAGAAGTTTTCAAAAGAGTGACAAAAAACTCTTGAAAGCTTTTATAAATTTGAAAATTATAATGACAGAACTGAAATTTACTTTATCAATATATTGTCATGGTTATGATATACAACCTTTCAGCATTTTCAGCAGTTTTTAAATTTGATTTTTTTTTTTTGTGCTTGTAGGTGTAAAATTTTTAGGTAGAAGTAGTCGAGTATAAATTTTTGGATAAACATTTTTCTGATATTATGGTGATATGATGATATGAAATTATGAGTACTTGGAGTACTTGAAGAATTCTAAGTTTGTTTTAATGTATTTTATCTTTGATTACAACTTTTTATGATTATGCACTTGTCTCTGTAGAAATTGGAGCTCGAGCAAAAGTATAAACACCACAAGGAGGAACTGCATTAGCAATTTCACACTTTACTCATTGTGATATATCACATATTAGAATAATAACGAAATACCCACAATATAATTATGCAATGTATAATATTATTTAATAATTTCATTTTAAAAATGTCCAGTTAATTGTAAACAAATTAAGATATTTCAATTAAACCAAAATCAAATAATTAAATTTGTAATATATATATATTGTCCTATATATGTATATATTATATAATTAAACGTATACAAATAATGATTCAATTATGCACTTGCCCCTCCAACTGTGGCGATTTAAATATTAAAAAAAAATTTAATCTATGGCGACACGATTAAATGTTTATAATTATTTTATACCTTTTAATTTGTTACATTTAAACCTATTTAGGTAAGCAGTTTTCAACAATTATCCGCATATAAAATATAGTGATAAATTTTGTATGAACTGCATTTTGGCGTTACCTGACTTTATAAATATAATAAACGCTGTTGATTTAGTGCAAGTATAATCAGTGTTGGATAGTAACAAAGTTCTTCGTTATTTAATGTAGTGATTTTTTTAAGTAACGTTGTGATAACTTCGTTATTTAATTTTTGGAGTATTGTAAGTGTTACTACGTTAGTAATTTATAAGTAACTTTGCAAAATGCTGAGTTACAATTTATAAATATAAAATAAAAAATTCGACTAAAATTAACGATAGCACGTACCTATATAAAAGCAAATATTTTAACGATTGTATGATGTTATGATAGATATGGTGATATTATGTATTTCATAATATTCGACTAACGATTATACAATCGGATGATACAATCAAGACATTTTTAACAGTTTTATTATTATTTTAATTTGTACATATTTTAAAATGTTAAAACTAACATCACTGTAACTAGTTACTTTTGAGTGAAAAAAGTATAACGTAAGTCTATTACTTTTGTATTTAAGTAGGTATATAACGAAAACATAATCTAGTTGCATATTTATTTTGTGACCATGTAACGTTACTATGTTATTTTTTTAAAAGAGTAATTTACCTAACACCGAGTATATAACACAAGTGGTGTTTTTCGAAATCAGTCTACTATAGAGGGGAAAAACGATTTGAAAATATCGAAAATCACGGTTTAGAATATAATATAGAGGTACCTATATATTATTATTATCTATTAGAATATTATACGAAACGCTAGTTACATATTATACTACACAAATACGTATGTACACAATATAATAATAATAATATGGAAAAACATTCGCAATTACAACTAGGACCTAATGTGTGTGTGTGACCCTATTCGGTCGTCTGACCCGATTACGGATTAGGATGATACACACACTCGTATACAACAAATACGATGTAATATAATAATAATAAATGTGATTTTTTCTCTCATCTTATATTATATACGAATATCGGACTCTCCTCGTGTGTTCTTTCGTACATGCGATTCGTATTGAGAGTACGCACGTGTATATATATATATATATATATATATATATATGGACGAATTACAATAAAAACAACGATAAATCTTGTTCGGGAAAAATATTTCGTTCGCGCGGAGTGTTGCGCACATTTGTCGCGTGGGTCGGGTTCACCGTGCCAATTTCGGCTATCGTATACGGATTCGAGCGCCGAAACGGCATCTGTCCGGGGCATGCCATCCCTCCGGCCGGAGCCCAACAAAAATTGATTTCCTTTAAGGACCGTGAAATTAAAAGCGATTTGTAAAATACGTATAAGGATGTGTTTTTTCTCCTGTCGTCGTCGTCGTCGTCCCTGCCGTTCGCTTCCCTGTCCTCCGACCCCAGCTCGAGCACCGCAGGACACACTGCCGCACACGTGTGCCCAGAGATTCGGCGCCATTTCCCTCCAACCCTCTCCTCCGAACATCTGGCCCCGGATTCTCGGATACCGCGGCCATGTCCGGTGGGAAGTGACAACCGTGGTCTCGCATAAAATAATGTCCGTGGCGTTGGGCAGCATAACTTAAGTTAAGTTACAAGTTACGGTAACGCAGTAGGCAGTAATAATTGCGTTACGTATATCCAGGTCCGGATTTAAGGAGGGGCCAGTGGCTCTAGGCTCCCACCACTTGGGGCCCTCACCAGCTGTGACAGAATTGGAAAGATTCTAATTGTAACGGAAAAAATTATTTAAAAAAAAATTTTTTGAAAAAAAAAATCCGTTCAAAATGTTATTAATATACTGGGTATATGTATTTTCATGTCGATACAAAATTACGCGTGTGTTGGTATCGGGTTTTGAACAATTCCATAAATTATTTTTACATCGTAAATACCGATAATATAACACCAGCACCCACAGGAAGTTGCCGGACTTTGTATGTTTGATATTAATTTTTATATATCGCACAATATTATTATGATTTTTTCATTGTCATTTATTTGACCGTAGATCGTCGAACCTCATGCGTGTTTCTTATGGTCATTATTTAAGAGGACGCTAATATCGTTTTTTAAGAAATTATTGTGTACAGGCAATTTTTAAGAAATTCTTAGAAATATTAAAACATAATAATTTAAAAATATTTAAATACAATTTTAAAGTCATTTAAAATTGGTCCCGTTTCTACCACTTTTTATTATTGTGTAATCACGATATTTATTATAAAAACATATTTACGTGGGGTTTTACATATCAACATGGGTTTTTAGAGTAATTTTAGAATAAAAATACCTATTATCAAAGTAATAAAGGACAATATTTGGGAATGAATTTCATTTCGGTTTTTAAATTAAATAATTTTGAAAAAGTTATTGTAGTTTTAAAAACTTAATTTTTTTTACTTTTTCAAGCTTTAATAACTTTTTTTAAGGCAATAAATGAACAATCCCCAATAAGATTCATTCAAAAATGTTGTCTTCTACCAATTTAATTATAAGTATCTTAACTCTATAATCACTTTATGAATCTGTATTAACAGTTTTGCGTAAACATGTTTTTATCGCTAAATATCATCAGTGTATCGTCCTCTAGAGTAAAATATTATATAATTAATTATAAATCTAGGCACTCTAGGCAATTTTTTCATGTAGGAACTCTATTATTTTGATTCATTATCTATTATTACCTATAAGTATGGTGATCATAAATATAAAACAAAAAAAAAAAAAAAGTAAAAAATTATCATTTGATGAAATGTAAAAAAAAGTTCTTGAATTTTTTATTTTAGTTTTTAAATATTTTATCTATTTTATATAACATAACTACATAATAAACGTTTATCACTTACAACAATGTACAAATCTAATAATTTAAGTGTGTCGAGTTTTTATTAAATTTAAATAAATTTTAAAAACGATTAAAGAGGTAAATAAAGTGTTTTACTTTCATTAACGTCGAACCGTGTTCGAAAAATAATATTTTTATTGATAAATATTTATTTAAATATAAAATATATATTACAAGGACTTACTAGAAGATATAGACATAGAAGATTCAACACATATGTATACAACCCATGTTGTTTACAGAAAAGAGGACGAAAGTTTTATGAGTAAAAAGCTCGATATGGCTGATTGAAAAGAAGATTGGTATAAGCTTGAATATAAATAAACGTACCTAATCAATCTGAAGTGCAAAAAAGAAAATATGCTTCTGAAAAGGCCCCCACAATCCTTTGGCCTCGGGCCTCCATAACTGTAAATTCGTCTATGAGTATATCACTTCAAGTAACGCAAAATTTTATTTAATTACTATTTAAACGTAATTCGCTCTCGAAGTAACGCGATATTTTTGACAGTACAAATTGTTCACAATATTGTTATAAATTACATAGGTGACCGAGGAAAAAATATTGAAAACATTAAAATCGATCGTAAAATCTGAATAACACGTGATTTTTTTCAGATTATACGACCCATACCTATTATTGTTTAATAATATTACTTATTAAGAGAACGCACGTCACACCATCCATTTTTAAGGGGTTCTGTATAGTCAGTTTTAAAGACATTTTTGAAAAATGAACATTTCATTGCATGAACTGAACTTCTGAAATGCCGAAATTGTAAATAACAATAATTATTAAGGAAAACTATAAGTGATGAAATAGCTATAGTTTGGTCAATTTGGACACTTGACAGGCTATATTAAATGAACAGTGACTGAAATTTTTTAATTGCTATCAGAGGTATTTTTTAGTATAATTATACAAAATTAGTAATTGTAGTTTTATATTTTCTTTGAGTGAAATTTTGATATAGGTAATATTTAAATATCGTTCAAAAAGCTTAAAATTTTGTATATCATTTTTAGTTTTCATAATTTTCAAGATATATTTCGATGTTTTTATTTTTATACATATATGCTTTGTTTTTAAATTTTTATAACATAAAGGCCCTTTCTCTATTAAAATTTTTATTCACTTTTCTTTTTAAAGAATAACAAGTATACGATTTTATGGTAGACATAAATATCTACATAACGTGTTCGTTTTTATTGTATTTTAAATTACAAGTTAATAACATGATGATACATGATCGTCGTTTCGTTATTATTATTTCTGGTATTTTTGCTGATATATAAAATAGTGACCAACAAATTACGATGTAACAATCTCAAAACAATTATGTGTTCTGTTATAATTATTTTAAACATCCATAAGATCGTAGTAAAAAGTAAAGAGTGAACGAGTTAAATTATAACGTTTCCTTTTCGACTTTATGGCGGCGTGGCGATGGAAAGTGCGCGTTTTTATATATTTTTTTTTAGAAACCATAAATTATAATTAAATAGTTTTCGTCGGCGTAATGTGCCCTTTGTAACCGTCGGACATTAAAAACGTTTTAAAGAACGTTTGATGCAAACGTTCTCTGTTTAATTCGGTAAATCATGACTAAACGAGTGGATTTTTTTTGCTTTACTCACCTGGAGACATTTCTAAAAGTGGAACATTTAGGTACCTACCATTAAATGTTAGTTGTTGACATATATTCGTGTTTTATTTTTATGAATATTTTTTTGTTGCTGTTTAAACAAAAGAAAAATTATATTTCATTTATTTTTGTAATTAGTTTGAATTTTGAGCTTTAGGTATTTTACATTTGGGATAATAAAATATGAAATATTTAGTATATAATGTATACATAATGTATAGACATAATAATATTATAGATACCTAATACGAAATTATAATTATATTTTTAGTATAATTTTAGTTATGATGTATGTATATGGTTGAACTGTGAACAGTATTTTAAACTACATTTTTATATGATATCTCAAATGATGTTACTTTAAAGGACAGTATGAATTACCATTTAAAATTAAATAGTTAAATTAATTTTTCATTTAATTAATTTTAAAAGTAGTATTTGTTCAATTATCGACAACATTAGGTATAACACTATGTATATATCTATTATATACATTATATGAAGTAATATATTATCTTAATTAGAAAAAACTAATTAAATAAACTGCCTTTGGTAGCGAAAGTTCCAATGTATCAAAAGTTACCAAAGTTGATCAATTTGTACAACAATACTTTCACGTTTAACGCCAAATCCTTAATCTCTCAGCTAACTGATCTTATCACTTCAGGAAAACTGAGTCAAATATGCATTAGTCCCATTATCGTTCATTCTCCAGCATTTAATCGACTATTATCATGAATAACACATAAATTTTGGTCTAAAATTATTAGATGTCCTTAATTTATCCATTTCGTCCAGCAGAAGAAAATTTATATATCTTCTAAATGATATTCACCTTACTAATTAAAACGACTTTAAAATGTAACTTTTATAAATATATACCACAAATCTTTCTCAAGATTCCGAATATTTGAAGACTAGTGAAACAGCTATTCTCATTCATAGGAGGTTTACTCGCTATCTGATAGTGGTTAAAATCACTATAATTCAAAATACAACAAATCCAAGTATGGTATTTATAACCATTGGTATTTATAGTCGCAGACTACGAAATTCCTTGCAGAAACTTTCAAATAGAGAAGTTTAATGCCTATTAAACTTTTCCTAAAACATGATTGTTGCAGGAGATCTAAATATTGAACACCAATCCTGGTTTTAACTTACGATATGATATAGTCATAGCAGTACTCAGCATTCCGATAAAATGACCTAAAAATGACAACCATAATGTTGATATCCTTCAAATGACCATTATGAAAACGTGTAACCACCAGTTTACCTATATAATTTATAATATGAGGTCTCCTTTGAGAATATGCCTATCATACTTGAATTACTTTTGGCTACAGGAGAAATCTCTGCTTTCCTCTAAGACCATTGTACATAACTGATAGGTGCGCCTTTGAGGATAAATTAGCAATTCAGACCACTTCTCCAGGGGGGGGGGGGCAATAATTGAACTCATAGACTCAACAATCAATAATCTAACAGCTTTCATAATTTAGAGTATAGAGAGAAACACTACAACTATCAATTCCACAAGTAGCTTGAGTCAAATATAACATAGCTTATTTCCATAATAATTAATGGAATAACTTGTTTGGACCATAATTCGATGGTTCAGGAGGATGACATTGACTCTTTAAGTTAAACAAAGAGCCCTTCTGTAAACCTCCCCCCCTCAGTAGTACGCTCACAAATGGACCCCACAGGAAAATTACTGTACGAGTTGAAACAAATCATCAAGTTCCTGGACTACATCAGAAACTGCGCCCTTGAACATTGTGAATGCAAGAAAATAGATTACATATGCTACATAATAATAAATTGGTGTTTTCGATCAGAATACTTCCCTCAAACCTGAAAACTTGTAGCGGTCATCATGGTTCTAGGAAAATATGTTTTCAATTCCATCCAAGTTTGTCCCATCTCCCTATTAAAAAAAAATTTTTCTTAAATGACTAATAACACTAATAATGCGTACTATAGCTCAAATTTGACCAGACCAATACGGCTTCAGAACCTCACACAGTATAACCATACAATTACTAAGTGTAATAGATGACAATAAAACAAATCTGAATATGAGAGCTAAGACAGTTGTAGCATTATAAGATGTGGAAAAGATCATCGACAAAGTTTGGATCAAAAAAACGATCAACAAACTAATAAACATGAAAGTGTTCAACCAGTTATCTACTAAAATTCTTCTTTGCCGATAGAGCATTCCAAAGCAAAATCAATGAAAAGAAATTATCAACATGAAAAATTTGTGTATGCTCTTGCTTAGTCCTACAACATTTCTTTATATATTTTAATGACATACCCATTGAAAAATAGCATTATTCGTCGACAATATATTATTTTATGCCATAAGCGTTACAAACAACGCTATCACAAAAAGGCTCTAGTCCTAAATTAGTCTAGTCTAACCGTAGTTTGATGACTGGAGGGTCATTAGTGAATGCTCTGAAAATATTCACTAACATGTTCTAACTAATTCATGTTAAAAGTTAAGGTAAAGACACCAACATTAGGTATATGATTGAACTCAATTAAATATCTGGGAGTTCATATAAATAATAAGCTTAATTTCGTTAAATACGTTAAGAGTTATGACCACAACAAATAAATAAACAGTAATTAGTCACAATTTTTACCAAAAAAAGTTGTTTTCCATTAAAATCAAAATGTTTCACTTATAAAACATATATAAAACCAATACTAACACATGTGGCATTAATATGAGCTTTAAAAATGTTGGAAATAAGGTGGATAAAAATCGAGACAATTTATTATATAATAATAATATTAGTAACTACAGCTCTGCCATGGTATGTAAAGAATCTATCTATACTCAATTCAACAAAAATATACATCATAAGAAAACAAATAGAATCATTGACCACAAATTAAGCTCGCAAGTCTCAAATTCATCTTACGAACACATTTATGAAATAACTCCAAGGCAAACAATCTTTTAAATTTTCATAAGCCGTCCAATGTAAAAATGTACCTTATCATTAATGAACGATAAACCAATCTGACCAACATAAAAAAACTATCCATAAACTCAAAAACATAGAAAGCATAGCTGAGCACACTTAATCAAAGAGTGTTTAATTGTTATTTTCCAATTTATAAAATGTTCGGTAGTTTTCCTTTACGTTTAAGAAAATGACTGGGAAAATAAAAAATTTACCTAGTACTAACTAGAACGAATTTTCTACCAGAAAGTTCTACACGAAAAAGTGTATAAATCCATAAAAAAAAAAAAAAAAAACGAAATCATTGTAATACCAATACATTTCTCGTTTTGCGCAGAATCTAAAATGGTCTAAATACCTTTATAATTAGCTCATTTTAATTTGAGTGCAAATAAACGAACACTTTTAGACCCTATATAGACACACCAATGGCGCCAATAATTGTCATTGATTTTTCGCGTACTCACAATATATTTTACACTGTGAAAAATTTATATATATATATATATATGCGCACAGTGGACGTCCTAACCGTCATTATGATATATCATCCGTGTACATATATAGCTGCAGAGATTCGACCGCACATCCGGGAAAGGACGCCGGAAGCGTGTGATGCGAGAGCGTGTGCGCGCGTATACATAAAGTCGTGTACGTGAGCGAAAAACGGTTTTATTTATAAGATATCCCGTATTCAGGCTTTGCTCCAGGATTTTGGCATACGCGAGCCCTCAGGCTTTATATATATATATACACGTCAGTATTCGCGAGGCGAGGGAGTCGGTCATCTTTATTATTCTATCCGTGCTCGGGCGACGACTATAGCTGCATATATACCTACTTACCCCTGTGTACTTGGGCAGAGCCGGTTTTGGGGGTGAGGTAAGAGAACGGATGGATGAGGGGAAAAAAAACTAAACCTCGGGCAACGCGAAAAAAGGGAAACCCTTCTCGGGAAGGGTAGAGGGTGCAAAAAATCCCCTCGTAAGAAAAATGAAGCCATCCACATATACGGTGTGTGTATGTATGTGTGTGTGTGTGTGTGTGTGTGTATGTGTGTATAAAAGAATGGGGTGCCGTCTTTTCTCCGCCACGACGCTACGGTGGATTTGTCGGAGTGCGCGGTGGCGTTTTCGGAGATTGATCGCTCCCGAACGTCGGCTGATTGAAGAACGCATTAACCGAGCCACTGATGGCCGCAGTCCCTCCACATCCTTCCCCGTCCAGCCTTTTTCAGCTCTCATACTCACAAATACACACACACACGCCTTTTTTCTTTTTTTCCCTCTCACGTATATTATAGCACTAGTATAGTATAGTGGTATACAGTATACATCGCGCGCCGTCGCACTATATATATCTCACTGCGTGTATATATATATATATATATACATATACATCCATCTATATATTTCAGTTCTCTTCCGCCACCGACGAAACTTTTCCCTACCCGTGTAGCCGCCACCGTTTCCTGCTTAACATTTAGACGCTCCCGGGAAAAAACAAACCCTTGTCGCGCCCCGCTCGTCCATCGCGTGCCATCACACCGCCTATCGCCTCCCCCCCCCCTCAACCACCATCCCTGCCCCGACGACGTGGCAAAAAGGGACTGCGAAAACGGAGAGAGAGAAAAATAACACGACACGGAACGCCTCGCGGAAAATCATCCATCATCTTGATTGCCTTCGGGAGAGAGAAAAAAAAAAAAAAAACGGAGGCACTCGCACACACAAAAAGAAACGAAAACAACAACAACAACAACAACAACAAAACAAAAAGGAAAACGCGAAAAAAAATCCTTCGGGGGAAAAAAAGAAAACGTCTCGGGATAGGATAGGCTTTTCATTTCGATGCGGCCGCGACAACCGCGCCGCCGCGCCCGCAGCGCGCGCATAAATCATCGGCCGTACGAGATCGTAGAACGCGGCGTCGAGTGCCAAAAAAAACACGACGTACGATTCTGCGGTATAGGTATATATATGATAAGAAAAAAGTAAATAAATACATCGTTCGTGTTTACGTCATATATAGCGAGTATAATGTACGAGCATAATATGCTGTATGTATACATAACTTTGCGTTGCTTATTTATTTATTTCAGTGTGAACATAATTCCATATAGAAAATAAGGGATGAAATGGTTGTGGGTTATCTGCTGAATTAGTATATGGGTAATAGTAATAGGTAATATATCGTAATATTATAGTACGTTTAAGTTTTGGCGTCAGTCACGATTTTGCGAGCTTCATAAGATGACAGAGAATTCATTGGTTTAGAGTTTAGACACATTGCGTATGGAAGGTAACACAGCTAGAAAAGTGATAAACTGGAATCCAATGGGGAAATAGCTGCAAGAAAATGACAGATGGATGTTTTAGAAGATGATCGGTAAAGATTATGAGCACACGAGTGGTGTGAAGTAGTTTAATTCCAGGAGAAATAATAGGGGGACGTTTTGGTAATAGCAAAACTGTTTAGGGTGTAATAGACGTTAGACAAGGATAATATAAACTTTTAGAAAAATCATAGAAATTAAAAATTTAAAAGTAAATTTACTAGACGCATTCTCGTGAAAAATAATTTTAAAAAAGTATCAAAAGAAATACGTGTATTCGAATACTTTACAATACTTACTTTGTGGGTGTATATATATATATATATATATACAGATGTACTTGATCGACATATCTTTATAATATTTTTTTTTTTTCGGGTATACATGTAAGTATAGAAAATAATCAGTGTCCGGCATAATATTATTTAGCTACGAATGTCTTAAACGACTGATTATAGTATTTCCTGCAGCTGATTACTTCTTTTTTTTTTTAACACTTAAACTTTTTTAAACACTTATTTTTTTAGTTTCCTGTTAAAAATAATGTTCGGGTACTTAGAATTAAATATATATATATATATATAATCGGAGGAAGACTAGTACCTATTTGGAAGTTGAAAATATGTCCGATATTATATGCGGTGTTCATCGTGGATATTCAACTCAGTAGTAAAGTTTAGACATACAGTCGGTATTTAAACTTTAACTTTATTCAATGAACGTGTAAACGGGTTTTCTTTTATTTGGGCTCTGTTAGATTATAATGATAATAATAATTGGTGACATAATCTTTTTGGTACTTTACTGGTACGCGACGAGGGACTTTGACAGGGGATTAAATATTGCCGCACCCTGTGCGAATAGTGAGGGTGCTTCTCCAAACAACGTGTGTATGAACCCGTGAATTTTGCACTCGATGTATATATACATGTTTGTTTTTCGATCGAAAAAGACCGAGATTGTGCGGAGATTAAAATATTGTTTTCGTCCCGTCAAAATTCACTCGTCTTTGTGCCGTTTGTGAGGGTAGTCGTGCTAAAGTTTTCGAGACGAATAAATATACCTATATACGTTTTTTCTACTCACCTCCACCGATCATAGCCATATTGTTGTCCCCCTCCTGTATAGGACTTAAAAACTTTTTCCTGTCTCACAGTATCGTCGCCCGAATTATTCGCATTTATACGTATTTATATATATACATTTTATATTCAAGTATTATAGTAAGTTTCACAAGTTTAACAAGTAAAGCGTTTTGACTTTTCGCAAGCGGGGTGAACCTATGTGCAGTTTAACTTTCTCTCACAAAAAAAAAAAAAAAATGATTTTATTTAAGTTTTTACTGCAATAAACACGCTCTTAAACTCGTTTTTAATTTGTCGTATACATAAACGCGTTTCATGATAATATTATTATAATATTATAATAATATAGGTAATAATTATAATAATCATATGGCTTTCTTTTACAATTTGGTAATTTGTTTAATAAATTTTACGTGTTTTTGTAAAACATTATATAACTTAACTCTCTATATTCTATAAATTCTGATTTAATGAATACATAGCTTGACATCGAGGTTTAAATGGGGTATATTATATAGATATAAGTTTTTAGAAAATAGTCATGTAATATAAGTGGTTAGAAATAAATAAATAAATATACTTCAACCGTCAATACTTAACACAGTTACACACTATAATTTAACGTCAAAAAATGTAATTACACGAAATACTAATTTTAAATTAACTATCGCATTATGCAAACTAAAGATTAACACAGTATTTTGAATGCAATTATTTGTTTACCACGATCTTATATTGACGTAGTTATATCTTTAGACAACTAAATTATACTACAATATGTACATGTAGATATAAGAAACATATAAATTAAACATTAAAATGTGGGTTTTAATTAAAATTTAGTGTATTTAATTATTAATGTATACCTAATACACATGTTAAGTCTTTCGTCATGCGAAAATACAGTTAATTAAAAAATAATAATTATAATGGCAAGGCAAGCGTAAAATGTTTGTTTAAATAAAAATACTTTACTTTATACACTTTCCGCCCTGTATACCTATATTGTATATCTGTATACAGATTGTAATTCAGAATACTAATGCCTTATACATATATGTTTGGCTTTGTTTTAACTTACATATTTGCTTAACGATTAATCTTGCCCGTTTCTTATAACATCGCGAATTAGTGCGATCTTCTCGTTTAAACAGAGTTTTTATGGAAATGTTTACATATCTGCTATGTTACTTATATTATTAATTATGATTTCTTTGTCTTAGCTGTTTTAATTTATAAATTATTGTTTAATATGGTTTTTCCAACGGTAGGGTTCTCGAATTCTTAAGAAAACATTACATGCTCACTTTTAAAGTGTTCTGTATAGGCAAATTTCAAAATATTTCAAAAATATAAAAATCTAACGATTTAAATACATTTTACAAGTTAATGAAAATTAATTCTGTATCAGTTCCCTCCATGTACTCTATTTATTTTATAATATATATTTTAACTTTAAAATCATTTTGAGGAAGCGTTTTAGTAACTTGACATAAACATATTTTTACCACTAAAAATCATTAAATTTAGGGTAAAAAATGAAATATACTTAGTTCTCTTTCTTTACGCCCCTCTTTAAAGTAGATATATTATATAAATATTTATTTACATAGATATTCTATAGTACTTATAGTTATAGTAATGGATTTAATATATTTACTATACACACTATTAGAATTTAATTTATCTTATGGCTTATAGTATATACTTCTACTACAATAAAATACAAAACATAAAAAATATCGAAACAAATCATAATTATATAATAGGTGTTATATTAAAATTTTTTATGCTATTATATATTATTCTATATGCAATTGCTGAACTATTACGACATTAAAAATATTACACAGTGCATTATTTTTCGACAAATATACCTTTATATTTTGTAATACATTATTACCATTACATATTGCAAAAGTCCTTGCAATCAATTTTAAGGATTGAACTATTGCGAAATAATATATTATTAAATAATTTTTTCCGACAATTGAAATACAACGTAGTACACATTACATTTAAAAACATTTCCTAACTTAAGAGGGTTGACAAAGACACTTGAAGAATCGAAAACTTTTAAATTTTATGAATGCATTTAGAAAATGAAGGAAACGTTAGTTAAAACCGAAAAAGATTCTGTGGAGATTACAGTAAAGTTTAAAGGAAGACGACATAATTTATAATGTCCGATCAAAAGTTGAGAAAAAGAATAAACTATATCAATTATACATAATTTTAGTTTGTAAAACTTATAGGGATGAATGATTGACACGGTAAAAAGAATTTTACTATATACACTTGTAGATGGTTAAATTGATTATCAGCTTATTGGTCAATAGAGTATAGTAGTTAATCCGTTGAGTAATATAGTAACAGTGTTCTTTATATTGGCTGTATTGGAAATTTAAAATTCTACGGTATAATTAGCTCCGTCAATCAAAAGCCAGTGAATACATTTCAGCTAAATCACATACTATAAAAATTAATCATTTGACACTAAATTTATACATTTAATTGTATTTTATTTTTAATACTGCTGGACTGTATTAATTTTATAAAATTATTTATTATAACATAAAATTGTAAAATTATAAACATTGTGTGTGGTAGCATTTACCAATAGGTAGGTAGTTAAATTTTCAATCTCGTATCTTATATCCGGATCTATATTACTCTATGAGTCGAACTATTACTTGTTAATGTAATCTTTTTAAATCACATAAAGGAATAAGATTATTTGATTATTATTTGGATATATTATTTTATTATGAAGTGGATTTGATCAATGAGTCAGCTATTGAGTTATTGATGTAAGTACTACAAAATAGCATACATTTACATTTTTAGCCAGTGGCGTCGCGACGGATATTTTTTGATGCACATGCCTCATTTATTATGCAATTGTTTATAAAAAGTATGTGCGTTACTATCAATTTTTGGGAGGGAGGGGTCCAAAAATGGGTATTGAGCCACATTAGTATTCATGTATGGCCACGGCACTGCTGTTAAGTTATTTTCGAAATCATCTGTAATGTGTATGTATAGTAGTGGAATTTTATTCGATACGTACTTTGGTAGGTAGGCAACACTACCATATTATTATAATATGTGCTTATACTATATTCATGTGATGTATTTTTTACCGTTCGCGGTGACACGAACGAATGGATTTTAATATCGTAATTGTGCGTCTCCGGCATGGACGAGGGGAGATGGTGCAAACCGCAAACGAGATCATTTGTAATGAAAATCCCGTAAAGTTTACGATGACTGATGAGGTACCGCGCGCGCATTTATATATTATTATAATACGCGCGTTTAAAACGATTCCGCTCGGGGCAAGGGCTGCTGCGTCGCACAACGTCGTCGTTGTCTGTGTTGTTATTTTAACGACGTGCAATTAGTTCCGTCGTACAACATTGATCTGAAACCAGATGTTACGGTGGGAGGGAGGACAAAAAAATAAATATATATATATATATATAAAAATGTGTGGTGGATTGCCGATAAAACCTAAGGTCCTGGAAAAATTCAAAAACATTCATTCCCAGACACAACAAGTGTTCGCATTTTAAAATGTTCCAGGATATCGTAATGGCATGACATTTCGATCTAGATTCAATTCGATTGCCAATAAATACGTATCTTTTGACAATATGTTTACACGCTTGTGTCTATAATATGATAATAATATGCAAACATTTATTCAATTTTCAACATATTCTCAGTAAGTTATTCTATTTATTTTTGTGGTAAATTTTACACATTTTCGTACAGCATTGCGATCCTTAGAGTTTGAATTTCGCTTGAAAAATTCCTATAAATACTTACTTATTTATATATTTTTTTTTTTTTACGTAATATTCAATGCTGTATATTTAAATTAACAGTTAATTAAGATGAAACAATTAAACAATTAAGATGACGCTACACTTGTATTCACTGTCTCTGTCTATCCAATACTATCAATATAGGAAATTTGTGTTCGACATTCTGATTATAGCATTGTCATTTCTAATATTAGAATAAATTGACCTTATATCAAATTTATAGATGAGAATATTTGCTATATATCTACATTAGCCAATATAGATTTTTTTCTCAAAATGTCAATTTTGTTGAGAAAAATATAATATATATATTTCAATATATTTAAATATAATCGAATCTGTATTTAAAAATGAAAATTTTGGAAAAAAAACGACGGTCGGGCATAAATTATGTTCTCATCTATATATTTGGTAATAGATCAATGTATTCTGACATTAGAGATTACAAAGCCATTATATAAAATGTAAATTTCCTATATTATCAGTTAATTATGCGGAGACAGTAAATTCCATCCTTTAATGAATAACTGTAGAAACTCTTTATTTTTACAATGAAAAAACCAGATTTTGAAAATATTAAACAATTAAGACGTTGGATTTTTTTCATAAAGCAGTTTTTATAGCACTATATTTATGGGAAAGTTTGACTTATTTTTCAAAATATAATCTTATACATTTTTATAATATAAGTACTTACCAATAACGATCTGGTTTGCAGGCCAGATTTAAAAATCCAAAACTTTCTTATTTTTTTTCAGTTATATAGCTATAACAATTATTTTTTAAAATACAATTTCTATAGGTTACTAGATTTTGGTTTTGAATTTTTATACCTAGTAGTGGTTATTGATGGTAGGTATATATTGTAAGTCGATCAAAAACGGACATTAACTGTTTTTTTTCTCAACGGTTTTTTAAACGATTACCTAAGTCATAATAGATATTTCAGTTTTTTAAATTTACGGTATCAGATACCGGTTTAGCACTATATCTAATACGTATGTAAAAGCTGCGGTTATAATATAACTGGTTTCAAACCCTGAAAATACTACATTAATAATATATATTACCTATAATTTTATATAGTCCAATTAAATATACAATCAATTTTAATATATTATTATATTTTAAACTATTGAAGTTGTTCGTTTTTCTGTTGTTAAAAAACTACATCCACCTCTTGAAATGTCGATTAAAAATTGTTGAAATATATATACACCACTACATTATAAAGGTACTGAAAGTGAGCGTTAAATTGAATCACGTTAATTTTATGATATCTCGGTTTATATTTATATCGGTATTTAAATTTAATTGAAGCGATTAGAGTGATTAACGCGGTGTATATATGATGTGCATTGTGCTGTGTATATTTTTTAAGTATAAGTATAGTATCTAAAATAATATAGATATACCTAAGTAATATATGGAAAATTATTTTGACAAATTATTCAACTTTGACGAGTATTAGGCAACTAATAATTGTGCTATCACGTGATAATTAGTGTAGGTACTCATTTATTATATTCAAAATAGATTTGTAATAATAATTATTATTATTATCCACCCACTGTGTGTGCGTACGTCTATGTCTTCATATACATATTATAAGCACCTCTATCTATAATAATATTACGCTCTTGTCCGATTGGGTGTGTGCTACCTAGCGCGATATTTATTCATATTTCTTCTTGAGAGATAAAATAAAAATTACAACTACCATATTTATATAAACAGTATATATGTTATCAATCATCATTTAATATGCCTACTACCTAGGTATACCTACAGTCCGAACTCATCCTACCCGTGTTTGGCAGAAATTGTTTATCTTATATAGAATATTATAATCTTAGGTATGTAGTAGATTGTTGCATAGAAAATGGACTATTTCGTATATTTAGTTTTATTTTTAGACAAATATTATATTTGATATTATGGTATCGACATACATAGTTGCATAAAAATATAATTAACTACAGTTTGCAATAATTAATTTTCTTAGATTTCATTTTTGAAAACAATCCTGTTTTCTATAATATTCACAAAATGGTGTAATAATATGAACCATTTAAAATATTTGTTGTAAATTATTTATTATATTATTAGTATTCAACTTGTTTTCGTACCTATATTTGTCAGTAAATAACAACGTAAAATATATTATTTTAAATATATAAACACACAGCAACTGGTAATGATATATACTATATAAGCCGTCAAATTGGGCCACACTCTTTTATTTCTGTATTTCAATTTGGGATTTGTTTTAACATAAAAGCCGATTCGTAGTAGTAGGGGTAGATGGGGACTCGTCAGATAAAAAAATAAACTTGGTGGAAGTGTTGAATTTGAAAGTAATGATTTTACTAAAAATCGAACCATGAATCTATGATATCATAATCCGTTATTTGTAACGGTTTTTCGTTATAAACGACGATTTTATTTTTCTAGAAAAATTTTAAATAAACTTAATTATAAAGCATATAGCGCCAATTATAATTGCTATCAAAGAAGCTTTCTACCACAAAACTTCTTGAAATTGGTCTTTAAATAATATTAAAATAATATATGAATGATATTTACACTAAATTTTCAATAAAAAAAAAAAGTTGGTCTTGAGTTGATTTGAAATATGTATATGCAATAATTTTTCACTAAAAGTTTATAAAACAATAAAAAATAACATTATAATATATTATATTGATATTTATCATATTAATTTAACAACTTATTAAAAGCAAAATGTGATATAATTATTCGAAAATGTTATAAAGTTGTTATACACCCCATATTTATGAATATTTTCAATTATATTTTGATTATTATTGAAAGAAGTAATATGTTAATGGTCTAAATGAACCGCAATTTGGGTCTAATATAGGTAACTTTTGTCTATATACATTATGCAAATCATTATTGGCAGGGGCGGATTGAGAGGGGGAAGGGTGCATTTACCTCCGGTGGAAATTTTTAGGGGGGCAGCATTGCAAGGGGCCTATTAGTGTGATGTTTCCTATGGAATTATATATGAAATTCATGATATTTCGGAAGTACAAGTATATCCAGAGATCTTGCCGGGTTTTGCGATTGCCTGTACAAAATATTGCGAAAATTTGAAATTTGAAATAAAAAAAAGTTTTTTTTTATTAAATTTTGGGTGGCTTTTTGTACTCAATCTGTAAATTGATGACATTCTTTTTTCTCGTCAAGATATTTTGCCGTCTCTTCCAGAACATATCTCACGTATAACCTTGAATACTGGCCTGTAAGTTATGAATATGTCATGTTTACGGAAAATTATTCCACTCTACAGATTTTTTTTAGAGAGGACTCCCAAAAGTACGAGGTACCAGATAAATATCCCGCTGGCCCTCTCTCTACTCACCGTCACTTGGTACATCGTGCATTTCACGAGGTAATTATGCAGATAAAAAACTAATTATACATGGCATACGTTTGCATCCAAACTCGATATGCAGCAATCACGGTGCAAGTCGAGATAAATTTTCAGGGCACTCAAAAAGTACTCGAACAAAATTCTGCTCTTTATTGATTTAAAAATGTATACATTTGTTTAGTACAGAAACCGAATTTAATTTTGGCTTATAGATTATTTCTGTAGGGACTGGGAGAATATATATAGTTTTTGACATGGAAAATTAGTTTTGCGACCCTAGAAACCCTATAATAACCACGAGTGGTGCACATAGAACCGTTGACCCGTGTATAAGATAAACGTCGAGCGATTTCTGCGTGGATATATACGCTCGATTTTCGTAATACATGATAAACGACGTCGGTGTGTTTTTGTATGACGTCTATTAAGCGCGTGCGTGTATACATATATAAATATAGACATAATAATATTATGTCGTTTGTGCAGCGAGTATACAATAAATGTATAGAGTTTTCTCTTAGGGCCTTAAACTCGACCATTGCCACGGGGGGGTAATCAATAATTTTCGGAAATGGAAAGTTTGTATATTTTTCTCGGTTTTTCGTGGGTGCAGCGGTGGTGACAGTGTTGTGCCTCCGTCGCCGCGACGTCCTGTAACGGTCGCCGACGTCGCAGTCGGGTCCCGTTGTCTCTAATGCGCGTACAAAGTCGCGGGTTGGTGTTGGAGGTGTGCGCATATATATATATATGTAGGGCCCGGCGGGGCGAACGGAAGGAAAAAACGGGTGCGCTTGGAAAGAAAAAAAGGGAGTTCCGAGTGGTGTTGCTGCGGGATGGGGGGAGGGAGGAGATGGGATGGAGAAACCTGCTGCGGAAAAGGGACACGGAAAGCTTCAGAAATTGATTACAGACATTAATACCCTGACACCCTGGACACTTTTATTAATGTACTTTCTACCCTTTCACCCGACGGGCGCACAACCAGCATCTCTTGTGCGGACGGCGCGCGCGGCGGTGACGCAGAGAGAGAGAGAGAGAGATAGAGAGAGAGAGAGAGAGAGAGAGAGAGAGTGAGAGAGAGAGAGAGAGTGAGAGAGAGAAAATTTTTCGCCGAAAAAACCCTCTTCCCAGGCCGCCGCGTCGACTCACTCTCTGCGTATATACGTATATAATATTACCAACGCCGCCGTTGTCGTTGTCGTCGTCGCGCGCGCCTTCTCCGCGGCGTGGCTCTCCTGTAGCGCCTCCGCCGCCGCCGCGCCACGCCACACCGCACTGCAGCAGCAGCAACAGCAGCAACAGCAGCAGCAGGAAACAGGAGCCGAAGGAGCACAAGATGAATACACGTCAGTGGTTGGCGGGACCGGCGGCGGAGAGTTGACAAATTTCGGGCACATTAATACCCGTCCGTTTTCTACAATGCGCCTACGGTGTATGTGTGTGTGTGTTGGCCTCCCATAGTATACATATATATATATATATACACCTATATACATACATACACACACACACATATATATATATATATATATAGAAAGAGAGACGGTGTGTGAGTGTGTCTATTGTTATTGTGTGTATTTGGCGTATATATACGAAACGATGAGACGAGGGAGAGAAAACCGAAGGGTACGTGGCAGCAGAAAAGACCTATAGGTGGTGAATAAAAAAAAAAAAAAATGCCTCGACAGGGCGGGAGGGGGTGTTTTTCTCCTCCGTCCGACCAAAACTCTCCCAAAAAGGAGACTCGTATCGAACGCGTGCAGCGGGGCCGGGCCCCCGGGCGAGACGCGCATAATTCGCCGCCGTCCGTTAATTTCGCGTACGCATACGGGATGGTCGTCGACACCTTTGTAGACACTGACTAATCCTCTTGTACGCCGCGCTCGCCCGCCCGCCCGCCCGCCCCGGTGAAAAAGCCGGTTCTCTATTGTCGTCGCACTGACGAAGAACCGTACACATATTCTATTCTATTCTATAATATTACGTAGGTATACTCCGTATTATATTATGTGCGGAGGAACGCGTTCGTGACAAATCGTTTGACGCCGCGCAAATATACGGATTGGACGGTTCGTGTGAACCGCGTTCCATCTATCTGTGTAAATACGTATAGTTGCTCTCAACGCCGTATCGAAAAGAAGGTATCGTGATGGACAATAATAACGTCTTCTCAATAATGTATTTTACTGGACTTTCTCAAAAATATCAAGATTTGAAACCATCGATTAATCGACACGTGATTTAGTAACGAGAAAATAGATCCATAATGTTATTCACATAAATGTGCTGATACTACCACATTACTAATATAATAATGGCTCAGGATGGAAGTATTATTGTTATATTATATTATTTGGGGTTAAGAAAGTCTACGTTTATTTTCTTAGTTATTGTATTGGTGCCCATATTTCACCTATCAGCTATAATGTCCTTCCATAAACGAAATATAACTTGTCCACAACGGACAACTCAAAATTGATTTTTACATTCTAATACCGGAAACAAAGAAGAATGCATTGATTTTAAAAATTATGTGTTTTTTTTTTTTTTTTTTTTTTTGTTGTTTGTATTTAGAAAGAGTCGAGTATACTATAGGAGATTTGGAGTAAAGAGCTTTCTCGTTAGAAAATTGGTTCTAGTACAGGTATCTATTTTTAAGTGTTTATTTTTCCAATTGTTTCCTTAAGCGTAAAGGAAATATATTTTTTACAACGGAAATATTTTATAAATTCAGGGGAAATAACAAAACAACAAATACAAATTGTCATGGTTACTTATTTTTACTTTTGTTAAATTATATTATTATACCGTACTTACGCCACTCGGAATCGTCTTTTGAATGCATAAGATACAATATTGATATAACATTTAAAATAATAATAAATTAATACACTATCCTACTGAGGGCCCAAAGGACAATGAACTAATTTCCACTATCTGTATCTGGACGATTTATATTTTAATTATCTTGTGAACTCTATAAGAATATATTGGTTCGCTATTTCTTCTATTATTAACAAATTTATTTTAATGTTTACGTTTTATCTATGTGCAATATGAAGATGTTTTTATTTTTTCTGTTTTGTCGTCGTCCGTATATTTACCATCAGTAAATAAAAAAATTTAGGTAAATTTGACCTTTTTGATATCAAGTTTGTGTAAATTTGCATGTTTGAATAAAAACTACATGATAGCCCGTTTAGGATATAAAATAACAAGTGGTTTAAAAATGAACTCGATTAAAATTGAAGTCAATTGATATTTAAATCGATATTATCCAAAAACTATTATAGAAGACTGTATTATGGAATGTGCATATAAATCGGGAACATTAAGCAAATAAATCATATACTACAATTGGGCGTGACATATTTTCCACAAATTAAGTACCTAATTGTTAATTTTTGTTTTATTCCATAAATTGTGACGATAATTAATAATTGATATTAGATTTTTAAAAATGCGTATATTTTATATAAATATCCGTATCTAATATTTCCCTAAACGTTCTGTTTGATTGCTAGTTTGTTTGTTTGTTTGCCATGTAGAAATGTATCGATTTTACAGAAACGGGTTACTGTAACCGAAAATTTAAGAAATTAATTATCTTGAAAATAGCACAATAAATTTATTTATTAATATATTTTTTTAATATAGGTACACGATATCTAAATAAATTTCTAAAAAAAATCATTTTAAAAATTCTAAATGAGTATCTTTTAAGTTATATTTTAAGTGGTATGAAAAATTAATTGTGTGAAAATTTGGACTCAATATGTCAACCTTTTCCCGTTAATTTTGACGTTTGATTGTATAAATAAATACGATTTAAATTCGCGAAATCCCGTTTTCGTAGCCTTGTTATTTTTTGTTGATATTTTAACATTTGTCCAATTATATTAATTTGGGTGTGGACAATTTTTAATTATATATAATATACCTACGTTACATAAGGTTATACTATAATAGTTGATTTACAAACGACGAGATGGCATATAATTAATATACGGTTTCATTACGAATTTTTGATTTTTATGATTCCCGTTCTCGTTGAATAATATTTTCTCACATTTTTGCGACGGCCGTGGCAGGTTAATTTGATCCAAATTTCAGTCTTGTTCCCATATAATATACCTACTGCATCTACTATGTAATGGCACTTTATGAATATTTATAGGTACTTATAAGAATATCAATTTCGTATTTTTTTTTTTCAAAATTTTAATGAATATAACAGGTTTATTCAATATTTCGTAATTTGTTTAATTTATATATAGTGCTGAAACAATTTTTTCATATATATACATATATAATATATTTAAAATAGACAATAGAGAATTTTTACTATTATTTTCGGAAATATCACGAAATTGTGTTTTTTTGTTTTTTGTGAACTTTTTCTACTTGAAAAAAACATGCTGAAAAGCGTTTTTTAAAGCAAAACACTTTACCTGTAAATAGTGATTGAAATATTTGAACTTGATTACTGCCGGGCAGAGGTTTTCCTTAAAAAAATCTTTATGTGATTTTTGCAAAAAAATTTAATGCAATTTTTAAAACCTGAATTCTAAAACCTTTCCTTGTTTAAAAATACAAACCCGTCGTATAGTTTTAGTTTATTTTATATTAAGTATATTATTGTAAGACTTATATATTATATAAATTTAATTACCTATATATAATATATATACTTATATATTATGTTTTTATTTATTTTATATTTTGAATATCTCTGTGAGAAGATAAGAAAAGCCAGTGACCTTAATATAAATTAACATTTGTTTGAATTATTTGCATGTATAACGAATATAACCACGTTTAATGGATGTACATCTACAATAATATGTACATTATTCACACAGTACGATGTACTTACTGTTGTATATTTTGACTAAGTTGGGAGTTACTACATCGATGTAGACTTTAGAATAAACAACAATTTATTCTGTAAAACGAGTCGTGTAGTATCATATAGTACTCATGACCGTAACACGCACAATTAAGCGATACGCATTTAAACTGTTTTTGAAATACATTATATTATATCTATATATTAGGTATGTATAATAATAATATAATACGTTTCAGCATGTTTACACAAAACCACAAATTACAGTCAAAAATGAAGTAAATTATAAGTTTTTAGTTTTTCGTTTTATTTTTTTAAACTTTTCATAACAAATCAATTTAATTATGTATTATAATACAAATACTCTGAATAAATATTATACCTCCAAAGTTTCGAGGATACTTATTGGAAATATAAAATGAAAATCATTCTCGTACAACGAAGACCATATATTAAATACCTATAAAAATATTTGACAAACGATAACTATGTATGTAGTTTATTATATTATATTAATTTATTATAAAATATTTATTACGATTTTTAAAATATTATTAGATATTAGCTGTTTTTGTTCTCTCAAATTTTTTAGATTCTGAGCGGAGTGAGGGAGCTAGTGGTTTCACAATGATATTTATTTTGTTTTTATTTTTCTGTAAACACTTTTCGAACCAGAAAGAGTGCTCCGATCACATCAAGCTTGCCCAATTTCCAATAGCAAATTGCATCTAGTTGCTAATTTAGAGAGGTAATTTATTTATTAGCTTTAGGCCTTTCAACTAAATGTTAAATTCAATAGTATTTGATATATAATATATTTTTTATCCACAACTACGAAGTTGTTTTTAGGGCCTAGGCAAACATATTATAGGTGATTCTAATTTAGGTACATATTCAGCACGACAAAAACATTTTTATGTGACTCTGGACTCGATATGTATCTATATAGGTATATAATTTAAAATGCATATACCTATACCAATTGCAATATTAAGTTAATATTATATTATGTACACAGCTGTTAATGTTATTTTAATTCACATATTATTTTAAGTATGATAAATTCTACAAAATATATCGATCGGTCGTATACATAGGTAGATTATAATATACACTAGGTAGTAATATAACTACATGTACCTATTGATTTATTTATTGCGTGACATTATTGATATTTACCCATAAAATTTCATTTCATTTTTGTTCGTGGCAAATAATTGAAGAACAGTATAGAAAATAATGGTGTATATTCATGATAAAATAATATCTATATTATATACATTTAGAAGTTATGACAGAACATTGTGCATTTTTTTTGTTTACATGTATTATTAAACTTTGTGTGATTCCTTTTCTAATCCTGTATCTTCTACATTAGATAACTAAATGATAATACCTACTCGTTTAAAAAAAGAGGCAACTATTTTTGAATGGTATATAATATATTTAATTTACATGAAGATATGAAATATGAAGTACCTAATGCACTTTTTTGATGGTAATTATTCCCTAATTGATGGGATATTATGTCGTTTCTATCCCGTCATTAATAATATATTTATGAATGAATATTATCTAAAAATAAAATTAAAAATAAAAATTCATTTAAATTTAATTATGTTGTTAAAACTTGATAAACAGAAATCAATAGTAAATTAATTAATAAACTTAAATTATACTTTAATAACTTCTAGTAGGTACCTATTATGATTATCACTCATTTCATATTATTTATATACCTATGTAGTATAAGTATATCTATAGTAATCGTTTTTCAAGATCATTATTTAAAAAAATTCTAATTATTTTATTAGATATTTTTCATCAATTTAACTAAAAAAAATTATTATTAATAGCTTCACTTAATTTAAATTATTTTATTTTTTTACCAAATAAAGTTAAAACATTTAATAACAATTATATGGAAAATAAATATTATTATAATGTAATAATAATTTTTCATATCAAAATTTTGATTTAAATAGAAAATCAAGTTTTTGTTTTATCCGTGCAATTTCAATTTAATTCTATTGAACTAGTTCATTCCAAATCTACAAGTATATAGAAATGAAAAAATAAAAAAAAATAAAAAATGTATATCAAGTGCAAAAAGTATATCATCAAAGCTAGGTTATAATGTAATATAGGTATCAAAGTTTCATTCAAAATGATATCCTATCGGAGTGTTGTTGAGTTTTATATAATGTTATCATTTAAAATATTTGTATGTAATATTTTATTATGTATTATATATTATTTTGCCAAGATAATAATAATGAAATTTAGG
This sequence comes from Pemphigus obesinymphae, assembly GCA_025469235.1. Classification (NCBI taxonomy): domain Eukaryota; kingdom Metazoa; phylum Arthropoda; class Insecta; order Hemiptera; family Aphididae; genus Pemphigus; species Pemphigus obesinymphae. Next base: position 78,314 of record JAIPRL010000433.1, on the reverse strand, counting down.
TATAATAAGGAAATTATTATTATTATTTATTATGCCAAATATAAAACAACTATTGAACTACCTATAGATCTTTTTATTTTCGTTAAGCTGAGGAATATAGAAATATATAGGTGAAGTAAGTTAATGTTTCTTTTCATACTAATAACTTATTCAATTTATGACTTTTAATTGAGATAAATATTAAAGTTGTATTAAAATTTTGAATAGATACATCAAATAACTTGGAAGTTAAGTTTACAAAATATCGTTTATTGACTCAACTTGATTTTTTTTTTTGTTCGCAAACTCCTATTTTATTTCGTTTGTATGTATGAAATTTATTTTATTTTCGATTAGGTTATAGCTTTATATTTCCATTATATCAGCTAATTTGACAATTACTATTCTGGAGAATTGTATATAGTTTAAACACGATGAACCGCATCAAAATAATACATTTTTAAATAATTATAATAATAATAATATAATGAGGACAAATAAACGAAATAAATATACACATATATGTGTAGTGTATATATATTTTTTTTGAGACTAAACGATATTAATTGTCAAAATATCAAAACTGAATTAGAGCAAATAGAATAATAGTTATTTTAAATTGGTTTTAACGTATATAGGTAAGTAAAGTATTTAATATATATTCAGTTATATATAATGTTCAAAACGAACATTAAAAACATTAAAAAATGGTTTAGTGACTCGTCCATTCGGTAATTTTCCCAATCCAGATATGCATGTAGGTACCTAATTTTCATTTGAAACCTAAATGTACCGAATGAGAGGTTAGAGGACGGGGAAAAACTTTTAATCTAACAAAAAAAAAAAAAAAAATACATAGCAAACAAAAATTTGACACTCCGGAAAAAAAAATCGTTAATATACGCCACCGAGAGTGGCGATTATTTGTAATAACGCGAAATGATATTATAGGAAATCGCGTATAAACCCCCTTTTTTTTTTTTCGTCGATTTCTTTTCTCACGGGGTGCGGCCCCATGGCTGCTCCGCCGGTCATGTCTGTACCGCGGCGAGGGTGGGTCGCCGCCGAGTGCGGCCGCGTTTCAGTCATCCATCTTGCCGGCAATGAATCATGGAAGCCGCTGATAACAATACAACACTACACGCACAACACGCGGCGACTGTGCTGCCGTTGCCGACGAGTGGTTCTCAACACCTGTGAAAAAATGTCGATAAATTTTGTCCATTATCGTCGTTCGTGCAAAGTGTATTCGAAAAACGATCATTTATTTATTTTTTTTTTTTTGAGGGGTAAGAGTAGAGGATTTTGAGGACATAAGGGATTTATCGTTTTTGCCCACGAATCACGATCATACGCATATTTTTTAATTTTTGTGCAAAATTTGACGGCAGTCATGAAATCAAAAGCCACCGTTATAAAACCGCCGGTAAGCATATTCTATACACCGAGCGAACGACGATCGTTTTGTCCAGCTTATCAAAATATCACCTACTGGAAATAATTAACCATATTGTAAAAAATCCGTTTATTTTTCATTGTTCGTTAAAATAATAGCAAAAAACAAACGTGACGTGGTTTGTATACAACTATTGTCTATTCATAACAGATTGACTACGGATTATTTCAAAAGTTTTACTCGAAATCCCTTTTTTTTTTTTAAATAGAATATTTACTTTTGATTTCTTATGTATAAATTTACCAAGCCTCTCATATAACTTACGGATTCTGTTTGATTACAATATCTAATCATTTTGATGATGATATAATGTATTATATTACAGTTATATACGCAATATCCTAAAAAGCGACCATTACTCGTATGAAATATATAATTCTAGTCTAATATACAGAAAAAAGTACAATTAAAATAAAAAATATTTACTTACAAACTACGGCAATGATCGAAACAAATGATTATATGTTTATACTACAGAACAAATGTATAAACAAATAATAAATGTTGAAGTATTTCCTTGTAGATAATAATCAACAAAATAAAAAAAAAAAACGTTATTCTAGACAGACAGATATATGTACTATAAGTACATAATTAAAGTCATAATTAAATATTTATGTTTTTTTTTTCGATAAAATGAAAATTTACTTGTAGTACCTATTTCATGAGTATTATGTAAATCTTAGAACCATTTTCGATTAGATGATTAAAAAAAAATAGATATTATCTGTTGATTCGTGATTGTTTTTATAAATTAACAAGTATGAATTATTACGATTACATCTCATATTTAGCCATTCACTGAAAATCATAGAGACATACGTATACCTCAGTGTTAAGTGCATATTTATGCATTTTACATTATTCGCATTTTAAGATATGTTAGTAGGTATTTAAAATAATTTATTTGAAACAATTTTACTTACAATTGATATATTCAAAAACAGTACAACTTCTTGTTCACAAAATACAAGAACATAAAACTATTAAATAATACAAACAATCGTATATTGTACCTACATAGTACATAGGTATCTACTGTAAATTATTATAAACTCAAAAACACAAAAATTATTAAGCTTTTAATTACGTATACGTATTTCAACAACTATAGGTAGGCTGTCATCCTCAGTGCGAAACCAAAAACACAACAGTCACAAGTGCTCAAGGATATTTAAATACATAGGTTAATTAATTTTAAATTTTAATCAATGAAAACATAATTTGACATATTTAGCAATGTTATTTATAGTAATTATCATGTTTGTCATTTATAATATCATGGATTATGGCCAATTATATTAAAAATCAAACAGGGTTTGAATTATAATTTTATATTTTAGGAACTCAAAATATAAACGTGTAGATAGGTACCTTAGAATATAATTTCAAATCTCTGAAATAATTATCTTATTACATCATATGAACAAGTTACAATATTACAACCAAATTTGATTGTGTCCATTTGATCGTAATATTACATTGAAATAATACATTTTGCAGAAAATATTAAATAGGTTTTAAAACTTATAAAAAGAATTGTAATTGTCGTTTTTAAAAATTATTTTAAATAATGATAGTAACATACGCATAACTGACCAAAATTTTAAATTTTATGACAAGTCTCAATACTTTAATTTCTATAAATAATAATTTTGATATAATTGGTAAACAATTTTTGAAATTTGTTTATACACTAAAATACACAGGTACTAAAAGTGCAAAAGTGCAAAAGTCTATAAGATCCTTATTTTCGGAACTACGAGGAAATAACGAATATAAATCAATTTTGACGAACATGTGTTTTTACTTTTTTAGGTAATTTTTCGATAGTTTTTTCTTACGCTTGAAAAAACTATTGGGACTATCGACAAATGACCAGTCCAAATACCTATCAATTAGATCCAATTTGATAGCGGATAATAGTATACATGAATCATTTGGAGCACTCTTTCTACTAGAAAATAACAACAATTTTACAAATAGGGTAAATTTGATTATATTCGTACCTATTATGATTCAGATAAATACAACATATGGTAATGGGGTATAAATGTTCAATGAAGTAATATAATATTTAATTTACATCGTATGTTTAAGAGAAAATCCTTATTCTGAATAGTCGTGTTTTGTAAATAATTCATTGTATGCATAAATTATAACATAAATCATAACACGTCTGTACGTCAACATAATAATAATAATAATGACAACAATATACTCTGCTTTTAGTAAAAATATAACTATAATAATGCACTTAAATAATATTATAAGTAATTTCGATTTTTTTTAGATTCTGTAGTCAGATTTTAGGTGTAAGAGTAATGTATTTCATTTTACACGATTGTGATGTTTTATTTTTCGTGTGTCTGTATTTCTGGAGTCACTTTTCATTTTTTTTTCTGGTCACATTTAGACCGATGCTTGTCGATATTTTTAAAATCACAACAAAATAGTTTATTAGATTTTATAACGAAAATTCACCTCATCTCCAATAACAATCTAAAATAAACCCACATTAGTTTACTAACGTATTATCTCCTTATTGTCCTAACTCGCCTTGAATATCAAACATATTAGGTACTCATTTATTCCACCGTCGAAATCTTATAAACATTCCGAGAATATAGAGAATAAATTTAAGTAGTTATAATGCTGATAATGTTTTTTTACAATATATATTTTTATATATCATTGGGCACGTGTGTTTTATAAAATATTATTACAATTTCATAGTTTTACGACCGAAATGGAAACATATGGTTTCCAGTATGAGCATGTAATATTTTAATGCGTATCGTTTTATAATAATTCTCATATTAGTTTTCACAATAATATATTATATTATATATATATATATAATTGCTTCCGTGATGGTATTCACATTGTGTACGATCCATACAACTCTAAATGTTCATTTTATTGTGCGTCTTACCCTTGACCTTTTTTTTTTTTACTAATATTATATATATATGAAATTATATACGTATTATGTCACAGATGGTACCTAGAGGTCAGTTTTTTATCGTAAAAAAACCATTCGTACAATACCTGTGGCTCGCTAGGAGCGAAAAAAAAACTTCGCCCCAATCGCGGGTGGTCCAATACGGCTGAGGAAATAAAACAAAATATGCGACCCAACTTCTGCTACGATTATCCGAACACATATATGCTGTACTATATTGCATTACAATATACGCTACGCTATGTTTTTTTTTCGAATAAAAGTGACCGAATTTAAAAAAAAAACGTTTCCGAACCCGTGAAAATTGCCCATCGTCCAGTTGTAGTCGATACGTAACCACCCGATACACCGGACAATCGGACGCAGTTCTCGAATTTTGGCCTTTACTTATAAGTACAAACATAGAGAAGTGTTCGTTTTTTAAACAAATTTAACTCCGAAAAAATCTCCAAATAGCATATTTTTGTATACATATATACATATAGGTACGATATCGCGACTCAGCGAATTGTTTAATGCAATCGTATAAACTCGTTTAATGTAGGTAAGTACATAATTCTATTATACAATCAATAATATTGTAATATGCACATAATTCGAGATCCAATATAAGTTAAACAGTTAAAATATGTTTATTATTCAATAGTACCTAGTGATCTATAACCAATTGATGATGACCTAACATATATTACAAAATCGTGGATTTCGTATATTCAAAATGTAGTATGTAAAATTCATAAAAAACTGTATCTTATTAGATTTTAATTGAATGAAAGTTATTTCATATTCACTCTTCTTTGAATTAGGTAACTAATAAAATATGGGTACCTATATACTTTATAATACTATATAGTACTAAAAAAAAAAAAACGATTTTAGAATTTTTATAACTAAACTATAAAACATCGAATTGGTTAGCTCCAGCTAAAAAGATATATGAAATAAAAATAAATTTATACGAGTAATGTAACATTTATCAATGGAATATTCAAAACGTATTATGTTTTTTGTAATGAATTTTTAAGCAAATATTTAATCAAAAATATATAATTTTAACATTATATTTGTATATTAAAATAAATTAAAAAATGGTAAAATACTTATATATGATTACATTTTATTGTGAAGTTATGCAATATACATGGATGGTATAAGTCAAATTTTAACCATTTCTATATTATATATATATATCTACCTACGTCCTACATATATTTTGTAGGAAATATCACGCTATTACTGAAATTTGTTAATCTAATTTTATATCACGCCATTTATACATGCGTTTAGACATAAGCCGAGGGAAGAATAACTATGTGAGTAGGTACTATGTAATAGTATTTTACATATTGTAAAATTTGACATACCCTTTTACACGAATATCATCCATATATTGGACCACATAACTAACACATATTAATATATTTTATATTAATTACATGAATTAATTTTTCAAAAATTCAAACTTAAACCAAAACACATAGGTAATTATTATATTTTAATATTTTTACTAAAATATGATTTTAACGAATAATTACAAGTGTTTTTGATGAATTGTCCATTTTGATTAATTATAATTTATTTGACAAACTTTCCGGTTCTGGCTATCGTGCATAATATAAAATAATAAAATATATTAATATGCGTTAGTTATGTGGTCCATTATATGGATGATGTTCGTGTAAAAAGGTATGTCATATTTTACAATATGTAAAATACAATTACATAGTACTCACATAGTTATTTTTTCCTCGGCTTATGCCGAAACGTATATATAAATGGCGTGATATAAAATTAGATTAACAAATTTGAGTGACAGCTTAGGACGTAGATACATATATATATATAACATAGAAATGGTTAAAATTCGACTTACACCATTAGACAGATACTTGTATAGTAGGTATATAATTTAAAAAATCCCATAAGGAATGCATTTTTTAATTAGAATGATCTTTGTCATGTAGTTGTATATATATATATCTACCAACGGAATTTATTTGTTTTTTTTAATAATTAATAATATTCAATACGTACATTTATAATACAGAATTGTATAAAATGTTAACAAAATATTTTTGATAAACTGTCCCAGACCGGTTAGGAATTTCATATAAAACAAAAACAAACATTTTTTGACACATACTGCAAAGTTATTCCATCTCGTTGAATTAAGTCATTGTATATACTATATATATATATTTATATAATATATATATTGTACTCAAAGAATAATAAATTATATAGGTAGGTACGTAATAAAAGGTGAGCTATAGTCTTTAGGTTTATTAATTATTATATGACCATGGTATGTTCTCTCGTCTTTAGTAATATGACGAGAATGCAAACAATGTGTAAAAAAATAACTAAAAAATAAAAATCAATAATAAAATTTATTTATAAATAAAAAAAAAAAATTATCTATTGATTAATTACTATTATATATCTTCTAATTCAGTATTTTATTTCCTTTAAGATTTTTAGTGGAGCATTGAATCTATTCGTTTTATAATGATGTTTAGGTATTTGTTTTTCAAACAACTTTTTGACTAAAAGGAGTCGAGTAGGTAGGAGTTTTGAAGTAAATAAATTATTTGATATCAAATTTGTTCAGGATGGTAATTTTTAGTAGTGAATTTTTGATTATTCCAGTAGTTTTCTTATGGGTAAAGAAAAACATTTTTTATTATGAGTAATAATACTCGATATATAGATATATACTCTAATATACGAATAATTGTTTAAGACGTATCTTCGTATTTTTTTACATAGTATACTTATTATATTGAATAGATACGAATAAATTTGTCGGCATATTGTTATTAACATAAATGTTAATTTTAGATAAAATAACAGGTAAATCAGTGCGGAATCACCAGGCCTATCTATATATTGGCTACGCCATTGAAAAAAAAAATCGTTTCTTAAAACACTATATAAACCCGATGTTAACGTTTGAGATAAACGTTTGAGATTAATTTCCAAAATATAATTGTAATACTCAGACGTTTATACTACCTACCTAGATTTCCTTGGATTGATATCAGATTGAATCTATAAACTCGAATATGTAATTTAATCAGGTTTTCGTAAGTTTACGATCCGAAAACGCGTTTCGAAAAAGCGTGCGTATATATTATATTAATATTATTTTAATTACTCCTCTCACGCGGTTTTCTTATACATTTTATATATATATATTTAACGGACGGGTTTATACTTTATACAATATATTTTACATGCGTCCAAAAACGCGTCGACTCTAGCTGTATAAGTATAATTATATATATATATTTAAAAGTTAAATGACTCGAAAATTTACTGGAAGCGTTTAAAAAAAAAAAAAAAACTTTATACCCAGTTACACGGTATTGTATTAAGTTAACGATTTTGTATTTTACCCTATACCACAGTTTTTGCGAACGCATATCTTTGCACTCGCTTTAACTTTAAAACAACGCAAAAACTCGATCCTTTTTCTCTTTATTCGTTTATATCTATATGTATATACACACAACAACTTTGGCCATCATCGAGTGAGTGAGTGCCAAACATTGCTCAAATATCCAACACTGAATTCATTGTAAGCAATCACGTATAGTTATAACGTGGACAGGCGATAGACGGCGAATTTTCTAGGCTTTCAGTTTATCCTGTGAAACTCATACGCACTAACCCAAACCACGCACAGGTATGGAATTTGAGAAAAATGTGATATTTTGTTGGATTTGAACGGTAAAATTCAAAATTCATACAATCACGGAGAGTGAGCTAGTTGTATAGAGTGAGTAATTTATAGTGATTGATATAGGTAACAAATAAGAAATCTTAAAATGAAAATTTGCGATAGTTGCTATGTTCGTTAATTTTTACGAATTGGAAGAATACGAATTATCCCGTATGGAGATAGACCTTTTTTTTTAATTTGGCAGAAAGTAAATTTTGCAATCAATTTAATTTTGACGGCAGACGGTTATGCCTTGCAAAATGTCTCAGTAAGTTGTATTTATATAATTTTTAAATTACATACGCACCGTATGTACCTATAGGTTATTTAGTTCAGGAAGTAGTTTGTCATGTTTAGTAGGCAGATTGTGACATTATGTGATCGTATTGACGAAAACGGTTTATTTTTGTGGTGCATTCCAGCTGTATCGTATACATATAGTATATATTATGGATTTCGATAAATTCGATTTGGCTAAAAATGAAAATGAACCCTTTTCCATTTCGTTTTCCTCGGTCGAATACCTCTATAAATATAGTAGATATATACATACGTATATCCGTCCCAGAGCGAGAGTTTTCCACGTTATATTAATTTTTTCGTCCGTCGCGATCGCCATTACCGGATATACACGTGCATCATGGCCCGTACCCGATTGATACACAGGTATGTATTATAATATTAAACAATAAACGTGTACGTGTATATTTTATTATTTACATTTATACGTTTATCGTGTGTCCGGACGTCCGTTTGTCGCTTTTATATATTCTGCGTTTGCCAACATAATAATATAATGCCTCGTCGAAACTGGAGACGCGCGATTTATCGAGCTTCATCAATATAGATACGCATTTCGATCGGAAACACGAGCGTTTCGGGCTGGTTTTCGTTCAAATAATAATATATCCTATCTATATACGATTCCCGACGTTATTAAAATAATGTCATATCGCAAAGCGTATTATCAATATCCAACCGTATTATTATATACGAGTAATATAATGTAATACGTATTATATATTCATCGATCATCGGTGATTTCGCGAGTGTTCGATTATAATATATTATATTGTCTACTATTGTTATTCCGTCCAATGAACGGACTGTGCATTATACACATGACCGAACACGCCATTGTGACCGGTGTTGCAGTTTTTCCTGCGAGAAATACGACTATACATATTTTGAATCGAAGGGATCCAAACCGAAACTAATTTTTTCGGTTAAATATAGTTTTCGTTTTTTCGTTATTTTTCTCGGCTTAAATAACCGGTTACCTATATACTATATAGGTACGTTTCCGAGTTATCTACGGTCAATTACCGTTATTTTTTTGTTTTTAATCTATTGAAAAATGTACCCACATAGTATGTAGATATAGTATCAGATTTGGTGTATGAGAATAGTGTATATATACAGTGTATACAGAATGGTGAGAATATTATATTTATATTTATACTCTGATATAAGCAAAACATTATTTATAGCACAATATAATATCTGCTTTTGTCGTGCAATATAAAAGTAACTAAAGATCAATAATACAATCTCTAAATTAAAAACCTCATGCATAATGTGTTTAGTATTATCCTTCTTTTAGATAATAATAATATAGAATCATATAGAATATGATGTTATAAGATACTTCCAAAATATTATCTAAATAATGAATATAGATCACTAAAACATATCTATATTATGGATATTATAAATAATAATTTCATAAAAGTCTCTGGTGGTAGGCTTTTATATTTAAAGAAAATAGGTACCTATGTGGTTTTGTAATCTTTATAGGTACATTTATTTTTAAAACATTTTAGCCTATGGATTTGTCTTTTTCATCAATATCTAATAATATTTATTTAAATAAAATAATACAAAATAATAATTAATATGCATCATGTGCTATGAGAAATGTGATCTCATTATAACTTTTGTTATCATAGTAAGTGATCAATATGAAAATTTAAAAAACCGGTTAGTAGGAGGTGGAAGCACTTCGCTCGTCGAATAGAATACTGGTGATGGATCAGTGGATGTATTGTAGAAGAAAGCGATGAAAAATAATTTTAAATTACTGAGAGAATCGATAATTTACTATTTTAAAATACCAACATCAATAAATTTCCTAACAGAAAAATGTAGATACGAAAAATCCTTATCAACTCCTTCCCCAAAAAGTGTATACCTACATGCATAAAAAAATTAACTTAATTTAAAAATTTTATAAATATAATTCGATAAAAAAAGTTTTAATATTTTGACTATGTCAATATAGTGTAATAATAAATAGATAAAATGTCGTAAATTTCAAGTTTATAACATTATAATTATCCAATTTATTACAATTTCAGGTAGTTTTTCTTTACGAGTAAAAGAGTAGGTATTGGGAAAATCGAAAAACTACTTGTTTAAAGTACCAACTAGAATTAATTTTGTTACCAGAAAGCATTTTATTAGAAACCTCCTACTTTACTTCTTCTACCTGAAAAAGTGTATACCTACATACTTCAATAAAATAAAATAGTAAACGCATCGAAGGAAAATTATAAAATTAAAGTTTCTATGCATTTTAATTTATAATTATGTTTTTTCTGGGAGACTTGTCAGTTGATACTATAATTAATATGACTTAGGTACACAATACATTTTTTTTTTGCATTTTTCATATTGAGATAATTTAAAAAAAATCCTTGTCGTAGGATTTCGACATACTTTCAACATATTCAAAATAAAATATCATAGTACCTAACTTTTTTACTTTTACATCGTAATATTGGATAGATAAATATTGATATTAATATATTTTGTGTTTTATTCCAGTTTTATAGTATGTAGTATCAATCTGTTTTTTTTATTTAATCAACATTTTAAATTATTTTAAACTGATTAATTTATGAAAGAAATAATGATTTTCGAATTAAGTACCAATATTAGGGTTTTGCTTCACATGATATATTTAACTTTATCTAATTTCGTTAATTTTTATAATATTATATACCCATAACGCGATTAATGAGTACCTACGCCTAATAAACTGAAAATGTCGATTTAAATCAAATTGAATCTTAGAAGTTGGACGGTCATCTAATTTAAACAAGAACAATATTTTCGGTTATTTGGGGTTTTTTTATGCTGTTTTTATCCACCTTGGAGAAAGACGCTAAAAATCGATTTTTATTGTTATCTGTAAATTTAACTAGTGTACCTACCTATAATATGTATGTGCTGTGTAGTATATAAAAATATCGAAAATCTACGCTCTTTGTCGATCGTGTGCACACTGCCCGATGGAATACTACTACATAATTATACTGTATCGTAATAATTAAATAGTCAATATTGTTCATATAACCTATAAATATAGGCGTGGACTGTAACGATACATTAACGATAATATAGCGACTGTGCATTTGTAATGAAATTGATTGTGTACATTAGTGGCGCAGAGTGAGTTTAGGTACCTTAAATATAATATTATGAATAATAATTTGTATAAATAAAAACTTTCGACGAGAACGGAACGTGTTCGGCTAATTCGGGGGTTATATAATTTACGACGAGGGTGGACTGTATATAAATATATAATATGTACGTAGATATTTTATTATAAGTACCTAATATAAGTGCATATTATTATAATGTATACGATTGCGGCGTGGTGCAATTGTAAAACCTGCAGCGTAGGCGGATACATTTGTATATTATACTATATATATAAAGTTCTTTCGATTTACATTAGCATTTTTTTTTTTTTTTTTTTTTTATAAATTCGAGGGAGGTAATATAAACGACGTTAAAATCCACTCAAAGGCGGTGGCGTAACAAATACACGATATATGTCTATATGTCGTCTATATATATATATGTATTATATACAAAGAAGCCGCTCGGCGGCAGTCTGAATTCGCTCGCAGGGGTCCATAAAATCTACCTTTTCCGTGTTATCAAGTCGTATGTCAAAGTATCCCATAAATTACGTTACAATTATTATTGTATACCAATCTATCCTTAGACATTATATTAGGACCGTGCGGTTTACCGCGATCAGCGCAGTGTTGCAGTAAACGATTTGTTCCTTAAAATTTACGATCCGCGTCCTGAAATATATTGAATGGCGTACAGAATCGATGAATATTTAAAACCTGTATGGGCCCTGTACGGGACTCGGGTCTTACAGAATTATTTACAATATATTATATATATTTTTGGTATCTATATAGTTCGTGAAATTAAAACGGGCGGCGTGAGGTACCTATATAGTGTTTCGCGATAAAACTCAAATATAATATATGGCGTCTATATTTAAATGCATTTTTTTTTTTTTTTTTTTGCGCCGGACATATTTTCTTTTACGCATTTAGTTTATTTGTCGGTTTTCGTGTACATTTAAATTGGTTTTATACACATATATAATTATTATCGATCCCGGTGAATACTGCATACAAACTACCGTTTGGAATTAATTCGATGATATATATATATATATATTCACTTATCCCGGATTATATCGAGAGACGACGAGGGGAATCGACGGTGCAACGTTAGCAGTTGTTGTAAAAGCGTTTCGCCACTGCAGGACATTTGAATACGGAAATCCACTCTCCGACGTGATAATATACATATCTATACGCTAAGTTCGGCAGGCATTTAGAATTTAAATTAATTCGTGGCGTGTAAGTACAAGACGATTTATTTAAACGTCGAAACGAGCACTCTGTATAATTGGCATAATTTATACACGATAATATATGTATAATATGATGGCTCTACAGATATATATATTTTTTTTTTTAAGTTTGTGAATATAGGTTTAATAATGATTTTTTTTTTTTGTCTAATTGACAATATTATAATTAAATTGGTATATGTGTAAGAGTTCTATTAAATGTAAAATATTCATACTTACTATAAAAGTTGACATTTAGATAATACATTAATTAGTGTTTTTAAAACATTTTTTTTTTCAATACGTTATTAAGATTTTATAATTATAATTATAATTAATTACAAATCTTTGATACTTATAACTTTTTTATTATTGAGTCGGTTAAAATATCATTAAAAAATAAATCCATATTAGTATTATATATTATAACATACCTATAAGTTATGTCTCCGATATCGTATTATAATACAACAATCCAGGATGGTGTATCAATGGATAGGAATAAAATGTTTTTCGTGAGATTTTGAACCTTTTTTTTATTATATTATATATTTTCTCCATTAATGGATATACAAATTTCGTATTTAACTTAAAATGTGAGTCTTCGAAATGATAATCAGATGGTATGAAAAAATCGATTTAAAAAAAATTTGATCTAGTACCTTTTCATTCAAAGCCGGCGGTATATTAAAGATACAAAATAGAGCTATGAATAGAGTTATAATAATATAATATGCGCGGTACTTCGATTTACTACCGGTTTTTTTTATGGTTATCCGTCGACGGCGGGTGTTAAAACATTGAACTTTTATTCGTGGGCGGCAGCGGTGGCATTAAATTTAAATAATATAAATTACTGTCATTTATATGATATTACATAGGTGTATACGAATAAATGCCTATCCGGAAACCAAATTAAACAGTCCGATATACTTAGCTGAATGTTAACCACCTCTTAGTTTTTTTTATAAATATACGCCTAATATAATATATTATTATGTTATTAATTAATACTATTAATCCTGTGAGTATATCTGTATATTTCGTCATTTGACATAATAGTATTAAATAAAAATATATATTTATTACCATATGATAGAAAAATATTATTAATTATAGATTATTAAAACTTTATTTAATAAGTATATTCGTAAAATTATAAAGTATATTATTTAATAATTTTTTTAACCTTTTAACTCGACTAGATTTAATCAATTCTGTCATTAGCTAATTTACTTCACTGGTTAAAATTTCCGTTGCATTAATAACTGAAGAGTTAATTTTCTTAAATTACTCTGTTAAGTTATCACATTGCAGAAAGCAAATGATTTACGCAAATTCGTTACACATACTTTTATAATTAATCTATTTAAAATCAAAAAGTTAATTATATAATCCAAAAAACTGAATATTCTTATAAAAATAAAAATAAATATAGGTACCTACCTATATTAAAAAAATAACAATTTACATATATATATATATATATCCCTTAAATTACTTTTTATACTATAAAAGAATAATATACATATATATATATATATATATATATATATATAAAATAAATTTTCCTAGATTATTTAAAAAATTATAAGTATAACAATTAGTTTCGATCGTAAGTTATCATCAGGTTACAAATGAATAATAATAAAAAAAATGTTTCATACTTAATTTATAAGTTGATGATGACACTATTATGATCAAAACTAGTTGTTACTTCTAACCTTTTTTGAATACACTAGGCACATTTTCTTTTATATAGGTATATTATATTTTTATAATATGATCTTATATATATTCATTTTACTTACATATAATATATTGCTATTGTTTATAACATATATTTATATATATATATTAATCGAAATTTAAGCATCTTAATTTAATAGTACCTATTCTATATATAATTATTTATTAAATAAATGGGCACTTAATAATTTAAATAGTAAAATTTGAGCAAATTAATTAAATTAAATTATTTATTTTAATGTTTTAATAATTTCAAGTGTTTGAATCTAATTTCTCTCATGCAAAATAAGTAGGTACCTATAATAATTGTTTTTTAAACCGAGTTTAAGTTCCATTTTTATACTTAACGAGTTTTAAAAATTAATTTTAGCTATTAACTTTTAACAGTCTTGAGTACGTTACTTTTTAAAAGTAATACGATTATAATTACTCGTTATATTTTCGTTACCTACATTTTTTATCTAATGAAATTACTTTTAAGTTTTTAATTTATTATACCAATATATTCTTTTTTTCGCTCAGAATTTAAAAATGAATAATTGTATTTTTTATTTTTAATGTAATTTTAAAATAATACGTTACAATTAATTAATTTTTAAAAGTACAATGAAATTATTTATGTAATCAAATCACAAAATTTCATTGCGGTAACCATAGTAATTTCAATTATTTTACTCCCCAAGACTGAATTTTAAGTTTATTGAACGCGATTTTTAGAGTTAATTCTTTTCACAAACTGAAAATAAATCGTATCGATATCCTGAATAATATACTAATTGTTAAAAATCATGTGTTTACAATATAAAGAAAGTGCGTGTTACTTAATATAAAATCTTTCTAAGAGCGATAAGCTTATTTTAACCATCGAGTTGTACAATATAATAATATATTATATACTTATTTTACTTATTACATCGGAAAGAAAAAGCTCCTTGACGATAAAATTGTGTTATTGACTTATATTAGGTATAATTTTTAATTATTATAATTTCAAAGTCACTTATTGACTTATGCATAATATATACTAATTGAAACATTCATTGATGTGGTTTCCAAGCGTTCATATATAGCCCGTTTCCTTGAAATTCAAACATTTAAAAACTTTTATAAGAGACAAATTTTTTTTTAGTTTTTAAAATCCTTCTTGAAACTTTTTCTTGGCACGTATCCTACTAGTACACGATTTCTGTACATTACACATTATCACCACACTGCAATACTGAAGCAGTGTAGAATTTCACTATAAATCGCATATTTATATTATATACATTCTGTATGGCATGTTTAATACATTTTGTTATAATTTTTTTTTTTTTGTAATAACGTGCGAACAAAGTGATCGTGTGCAATTCGACGGGATGGCGATTTACAATAAAATAACATTATATCACATATGGACGTTAAGTTTTCTTTCGCGACGATCCGATTCTTATCAATTCGACATACACTATATGCGTGCGATGCACACACAGCAACATGTGGCCCGTTAATGATGGCCGCCAAACACACACATACACATAAATACTATATATATATATGCTTATTTTTGTGTGTGTGAAAGTGTAGTATACATTTATATATACACATACACATACATTTATATATATATATATATATATATACAAGACCTTAGTGCACAATATTAATGATGGTTTAACCGCGTTATGTGTGTCACAACAACGGTTCGAGAGACTATCCTATCGTGTGTGTGTGTGTACACACATGGACGAACTGATGGACATAAGGCTTATTATATGTGTGTGTGTGCGAGTATTATTATTATTATTATTATTATTATCATCGTTATAGGCATTCTGATGATTAATGATGGACTTTTTGTATTGTACAAATGTACAAACGCTTTATTTATACGCTGTACGAGTGTATATAATTCCGTACGAGTAAATGTTTGCGTTCACACAGACACACACATATACATTGCATACCTACACACACACACACACGTGATATTCTCACACAAATATGAAGGGTCCCCCATCGATGGGCTTGGCTTTTGCGTGCACGTCGCCCCAATAATCGCTCCGGGCAATCGGTTTTCGTGTGTGGACCGACAATGATATACGTATATATATATATAAAACCACGCGTGGCCATTTGCCGTCTTCGCGGCATATCGTATAATATAAGTATAGTATTTGATACACTGCGGAGAAATGATACCATGTATAACATTTGAAAGGGACGCCTTTATTTTCTGTAAAAAATTTTGTCGTTTTTATATACCGCCTTGTATTTACATCGCATTAGTGTATATTCGCGAAAAACTCTATGCATATTCTTTATTATATATATATATATAGGTTTAATGTATACATTTGTAAGTAATAAGCAGGACTCGGGACTTTATGCATTTGCATTCGACATAAATGTGTTTTGTGATGTCTGGATTTCAAATTAAAAAATATAGTAATAGTAAGTAGTAAAGAAAAGTGAGGGTAAAAGAAGATGTGGAAGATAGAGTTAAGTGCAAGTGTAGGACCAAATAGTTGGGAGAGAAGGCGAATGAGAAGAAAAATATTTACATATAATCTACTATCCCCCTCCTCTTTGACTTTGAACTATAATTATTGTTATCCCATCCGTAGAAAAATTGCTAAATACGCCTCTTATAATTATTATACTTATAATGGTTTAGCACATAAGTGGTAATAGTGAATGAAAAATCTGAGTGAAATTCGTTATATTACATATTATATATTATATAATATTATACTATTATATCTAAATACAATAATTTTTATGACTCTCAATTAGATAAAATAACAAAATTCACATAATTAAATCAAATTGTGGAAATAAAATGCAACGAAGCTGCGGCGCAGTAAACGTAATATTATAATTATTATTGCACATGGTTTTTATTAAGTAATTGTATTATCCTGTATGCCTGTATTTGTGTATTAAATATCCCCAGTGCTAGATCTAGAGGACTTGTCGCCCGAGGCAAAAATATTGGTGCCCCCTTTGAAATTTTAATAAGCAAAAAAAAAAAGAAAAAAGATCATCCATCAATTTTTACATTTTGCGCACCACCATAATTGAACCCGAGGCAAGTACCCCGTTTTGCCCTTCCCTCTAGACCACTGAGTATGCCTCTCATTAGTTGTCGAATTGAATGATTAAATAAAATTAAAACGTTTTTATCAACATAATATTTTATAAACTATTAATAAATTCGTATAAAATATAATTTTACATCTATAGATTATATAGATAATTATTGATTATATACCTATGGAACGATGTTGAATACATTTTAATAATAAATTAATATCGCGTATAAATAATTACTTAATAGAACGTCGTAAGATGTAGGTAGGTACGTACAATTTGTTTATGTGAAAATAAGGGTTTGACACTATGTGCACAGCACAGTAGGTATATAATTATTACATAAACATAGTTTTGACAGAAAAAGAAAGATCATTACTTTTATTGCGCTTCCTTGACAATACATTTTTTTAAATCTAGGTCAAAACTATTATACACAAATTATCAAAATAAGAAGTTTAAAAAATGATTTTTAAAACTTGATAATTAAACTACATAACTTCAATTTGTTAATAACTATATTTTTAATCGATTACTTAACTTTCTAAATATTTTTTTCTTATTTATTCCTTAAAATTGTCTTATAAAATTAAAAATTACTTATTATTTTTTAATAAATATTAAACAATTGTGTACAAAAATTGAAAAAAAAAGTCGACTAATACCTACATAATTTGTTGATAAATTCAAATGGGTTTTCCAAATCTAAATAGGACTATAAGATAAATCGCTACGATAGAGAAAACATGGACATTTTAAAGTATAATTTAAAATGAATTCACGAAAAGTCAGCGAATATAAATTTCGTTGATATCTATTCTTAAGGCTATTCCAAACAACATTTTTAAAAAAATAAAAATAAGTAGGTACACCCATCTATAATTGATTTACATCCATATGTATATATATAAACAGAATATATTTATAAAAGAGCATAGTGTTTGAAATTAGACGCATCGGTTAATTTGTATCGATTTAAATACCTATAAAAAAAAAATTTGAATTGAAAAACACAATGTCGGCACATCCAAAATATCGTGAATTGTTTATACTTTATATAGATAAGTGTACGGGTAAGTATATTTTCTTTGATATTCTTTGACGGATTTATATCGATGGAGGCTATATCGAAGGGCGTTTTAAAGCATAAACATATAGTTAAACCTAAATAACCAATTAGGGCATTATATGAAATATTTTCACAAGTTCTGCCGTATCCGATTATGATGCGTGTGCAGCTACTATACGATTACAGGTTAAAACGCATAATAATATGTAAAACAACGAAAGTGGGTGGTGTTCATTAAAAATACGAAAACAAACACCTATCTGTGGGTCGCGTCCACCCTATATACGGCAATCTGGGGGTAATAGGGTGCGCGGGCGGGCGGATAGACACCCTACGGTGACGCCGGCAGACACCGGCGGTTCGGACCCTCTGCAGCGGATACGCGTCGTCTCTCCACCACAGCCGCTGGTGCCCCCCCCCCCGTGTGTGGAGCGCAAGGGTTTCCGGTCGGTCCACGCGAGATCCGAAAAACCCGTCGTCAACGTACCCCCGGCACGTTTTCATTTCCGGTATACGTCTACAACCTCGCCCCCCCCAACCAAATACAAAAAAGGGGCTAGGGGTTTCGGGTATTTTCGCAAAAGTGTCACGCGCTTGTCCGCGCATTATACGTAGGGCGCGAGGGACGCAAATACATCACTGCTCGTCGGGGTTTTTTTCGGATTTGTACGGGCGTTTTATGAATTCGAGCGGCCCCGGAGCGGTCGTCTCCCCCGGGCCAAACCCCGACCACCCATCGTCCCGTCGGGCCCGCTAAACACTTTCGGCCAAAGTTCGACCTGACACCCCGGCCGCGTGCCACACCGGAGATATGGATTACACCGCCGCCGTCTCGAAGATTTTCGTTTCGGTCGGATTTATTTTTTATATATATTATATTATTATACGATATATACGTGTGCGTCTATACATTATTTTCTCGACTTCTCGTCTGACGAGAGAAAAAAAAAACCAAAGAAAGACCTCGACGAACTCGGAAATCCGGATAAGCCGAAGGGACGCGCGGAGGAAGCCGTCGGCGGAAGCGCCTAACCCTGCCCTGCGCGCGCCGTCTATACGTATATATATACGAGTACATAATATATTATACGTAATATTATTCTAATATCATATCGCTTATTTTTGCGCTCGAATCGAAAAGTTATTCGCCACGCGATTTGCATATATTATTTTTGCAATATTATTATTATTACGTAATATTATATACGTCGGCACAATGATCGAACGAATGTTGGGCAAACGGACGACTGGGTCCGCTGTCCCCGTAGTGGTTTAGCGACGATTGGAACATTAGAGAGCCCGGGAAACTCACATATCCATGGAATATGTGTTTTTTCAAAGAGATAGAGAATCTAGGGAAAACGTTATTTAAAGAAAACGTTTTATATAGTGGCGTGTTATAAAAAAAAAAAAAAAAAAAAAAAAAAACGTTTGTTTGGCCATGACCCAGTAATCGCCCTGTTGGGGTTTTAGATGAACAGTTTACAATTATATTTTTAAGTGGTTTCACTTGCTATGATATTCGTTATACATATACATGTATAATATATAAGTAAAAATATAGCAATAATATTTAATAACATGGTTATTTTGTATATTATCATACATATACTTATATGAACCTATTAAATATTATTAAATATTTGGTGTACGTTTATTATAGTCGTTTGACGGACGATCGGGTACAAGAAAAAGCTCATAATAACCACCGAATAATTGTTATTATAAATATATAGGTATATGTAGAGCATACATAGCAAAAATTCAAACTTGATAAAATCAATTCAAAATTAAATAACAGAACAAAATAGTTCATTTAAGTTAGACAATTTTTAGCCTCGATTCCAAAAGTGAGTACAAATTCAAGCTAGATGAATTTGTGTAAAAGATAAATAAGAAATAATTAAAGCATATAATTAAATCAAATGGAAATTAACACAAATAGGACTTGAAGATATTCAAACAAAAATAAACTTAAAAGAAATCTAAGCAGAAATTCATTTGTGATAATTCGAGCGAAAACATGTCAAACAGAAATTATTCAAGCTATAGTTACATTAAAGTTAAATAATTTCAAGAAGTGGAAATTCATGAAAACCATATTCAAACTGTGTAATAATAAATAAATTCAAGGTAGAAGTAGAAAGTGGGCAAAATAAATTTAAGCAAATGTTCAAGTAATCCGGTTAAAAATATGTAGATATAAAATAAATTCAAGCAAGCGCGGATAACTTATATCTGGCAATAAATAATGGATATGGATATATATTTTTTAAGACAAAATAATGTAATAGGTTTTATCTAAAAATAATTAAATCACGGTAGGCACATGTAAATTCGATATTGTTTCTCGCGTTTCGTCTATACGCGAGTTAAAAAAATTATAATCGTATTATCGTACATTATTTTCTGTATTGTACCTATGTAATATATAAAATTGTGCTTGTATGGTTCGAACAGTGTTATAAAATGTATATTATTATATTATTTTTATGCATATACTATGTGACAAGGAGGATATAATTTACTTTTACTTTATTACGCAAGACGAAATCTCGCTGGTTTTTACCTCCACCCCCTATCCGAGGCGAGCGCACATTTACAATTTGCTAAAAAGCTTTTTAAAAACTTCCACTTTGGCGTGGCGTAGCCCGTCCGCTCGCGAAAGACGGTGGGTGATGGTGGCGGTGAGATGATGACGAAGCGACGGGCAAAATCAAATTTTGTCGTACAATTTCTTAAAAAGCTTTAAGTCCTCCTCCACACCTAAGGTTCTTTTTTTCTTATTTTTTTTTTTTTTTTTTATCGTCGTTTGTTAAAACTTTCGTGCCTTGTCGCGCCCGACGGACGACTAAAACAAAATTATTTCGGCCAACAATGTATACTGCAATAGCAGTCCTTCTGCGTCCGTTTAACTTTTCACCCTCAAGTTTTGTCAAGCATACGCTAAATGAGAGTATAATAATATATATGAGTGTTATATCTTGAGGAGATTATATTTTTAATTAGATAATTCGTATTTTACTTGGACAGACTAATTAATTTATATTCGTTTTACCTTTTATAAGATTATAACAATTTACTCTCAATTTACATTCCCATTGTGTCCAAATCAAATTATAGTTGTTTAACCGACAGGAAATAATAAGCTCTTATAGTAATAATTGCAAGTAATTTACTAATTTCTATCTACTATTTATAGATATTAGGTTTTGATTAATTTAAACATTTATTCGGTAAATCATTAATCTGCATTCGGATCTATAATTATAATTGAAGTAGGTATCATACATATACATAACTATCGTTTATATTTCAAATAATGGATTTTTATTATATTTTTTGAAATTTGTGATATTTTCCAAATAATGTGAAAAATATTTAGGTATGTATTAGTTTTAAATACTTAAATTAATCATTTTTATTTTAAGAAATTAAAACAAGTATTTTTTTGTCAAAAATTCAAAATGGGAGTTTATTAAGTCAAAATATTGTACTATTTAATAGTTAATACTATGTCTAATAATCTAGTACACTGAACTATTGTTATTTGTATATTTACATATTTAATACATAAATGTATTGGGCATATACCTATGATCTAAGAGTTATTCATCGTTTTCACCAAAAAACATTTTGGGTCTTGTTCCAATTTGATCATTTTACAAGATCTTACAACAATAAAACGTTTTAATTTATATGAAAACCAATTTCGATTACATTATGTAGTTATACCACTTTGAAAAGTTTTTATAATACAAAACTTATTATAATAAATAAATAATTTAAAAAAAACCCATTAATAAAATGATATTCACGAGATTCTGAAAGTTTTTTATAAATCTAATTTTCTAAATGGAAAAACAAATCAAAGAATAATATTTGCTTGGAACTATTTATAATATAAAATAGTTCGTATATATATATTATTACTATGAATATTGAATATATACATTTTCATACATATAATTCATACATAAATTAAAATACTCAGAATGTATTGTTAAAGTAATATTTTCTTAATAAATTAATATTAGTAAGCATTTTTCTAAACGTAATTTGTAGTTACTTTTTTAGTGGTTTTCTAGGTATATATTACTTTATATAACCACAAAAACAACAAAAATGCAATAATATTCTTATTGAAAATTATAAAATAGATTATTATTTTTTAATTTTAATATTCTTATAATATTATAGTAAAACGATTTGTATAAAACGTATTTAAGTTATTTTCTCCTTTAAAAGTTTGTCTAATGGATAAATATAATGCGATATATATAAAGGTAATAAAATATAATGTCGTTTGAGTATAGATGTTCTAGAAGTTTAAAATTATCTTTAAAAAATTACTTTTTTTAGATTTACTGTTAATTATTTAATATAATTTTAGTTTCATTTTTGTAATTAATTACAACCATACAGTATAAGAAAACAAAGTTGATATTTTTTTATAATATATATTTATATTACATTTACAGTATTATAATTATTAATTATTTATTTTTGGTAATTGAATCATGCAGTGTCTATTTCAGGATTGTAACGTATAATACGTTATATATAAAATACGTTTTATACTGTTATGATACAAAATTAATGTAAGCATTTTATTTTTATCATACTTATTGCATGCTTCGTCTTATCCAGTTCAACCACAATAAATGTAACATTAAACATGGTATAATAGAAAAATATTATAAAGAAAAACTGAAGTATTTCTAGCTTCATTTTAAAAGGAGTCATTAACAACAAATGCATTTTGGTCTTTTGCTAAAAATAAACACTCAGAACCTTATTGTTTGGCATATAAATTACTTAATATTCCTGTGAAAAAATGTCAGAGACCATCAAATGAATATTAAGTATTACCTATATAGTACTTACTATTATTATTACCTTACATTACTATTATAATCATTAATTATTTGAATAGTGTAAATTTCAAAATTGGAGGAAAAGACTGGTAGTCAAATATGTTTTATTTTTATTTTGTAAAGGTTTATTTAATTTTGTTTTTCAGTTTTAGTTTTTATTTTATCTTTATATTATATACCTACATAATATGTAATATAATATTATGATACTTAATAATATTAATTATTAAATATAAGTTTCTAATGTATTCTTACTATTCTTTTTTTATGGTATATCCGTATGGCTTATTTTTTATTTAATAGTAAGAAAAATACAACTGAAAATTGCAAATACAAAAACTAATATTTTATATAATTATATATATTCTATTTTAATTTAAAATAAATTAACTTGAAACATTCACATTGATCATTAAATTGTATTTACATTTTAAAGTTAATATAAAATACAGAAAAAATTTGTATACGTTTTATACGCGTATATTATCATCCCTGGTTTATTCCATAGTTATTGTCATTATTGCACATTAAACGTTAGAAAACATAAGTTTGAAATAACTTATTTCAATAACCTATACAACTTTTAAGAGAAAACAATGTTTTTACCAAACTGCACCCCATCCCCTATAATTTTTTTTTGTTGGGGGAGAAATATTAAAGATATTTTTCGTTTTTCCCCCATGAACACGTGTACTAAATTATATGTCCGAATTCCGCAGAGGGAGTATAAGTACGGTCCCTCTATAGCTATAATGATATAATAGAAAATGGGGTAGGAAAATTCGAACGATATAAGCATACTATATAGAACAAATCATGACCACTCATAAATACGTTATTTGTAAAATATTAATTTTTACATCATGTAAATATATGCTACAGTAAAACTGTTCACTGAAGTAAAAAAAAATAACGATGGAAAGTAGGTGACTACGTTATATATTAAGTAATTCTATCGAAATACGTTTGAAAAATGTTTTTATTGTACTTATTTAAACGTGAGGTTAAACGTGTAAAACTGTATTAGGTTTCTATAAATTAAATTCTCATACTTTGAGATAAAAATTACCATTTAAAATGTAGTCAAATATTGTGGATTCAGGAGGATGCTGCCTCTAGACAGTTTTTCATCCCTTCTGGCCTTCCCCACTTATTTTGTTCAGATAAATAATGCAACCCTCCCACATATACAAATATGTACTTTTAAAATTATGATATTAATATGTATTTAATAGGTCAAATTTGAAATTCAAGATGAGTAAACTTCAGCAGATATACAAATAAGTTAAAACGGTTTTAACGAAATTATCAAACATTTTTATAAAGCCTAGAAATTACTTATGGAAAATCAACTTTCAGAGTTACAAATTTTTCTTGAAGAAGGTATTATCTTAAGAACTACAATCACCTGTATGTATATATTTAATTATTTACCTAATATGTTTTTCACCATTGTATCATTATTTCAAGTTTACAAAAATAATATAAATGTATTTCAATTTTTAATAATGTGTTTATAATTGAATTATCTAATCATGAGTTAATTAAGCACAATTACAACTTTTAATAAAAAATTTTTTTTCTAACAAACTCTGTTGGCAATGCATTTTTTCCTAAGTATTTTAGGGTTGGGAAATTTTAATTTTGAAATAGTTGACTGTATATAGTTTCCTATGAGTATAATATCTGTCATTAATCGGAGCTTCTTTGACCACTGAATACGGATTATAGTAGGTATACTCTCATACGGTGAACAACGGTCGTTCATTCATTTTATAGAGCTGTTAATAATATTATATAATAATATATGGTTAATTATTAAAATATACACAAGACTAGACCGTATAGTATTTCATGGCGTCAGACATTGACCGATGTCAGAATGCTAAGTGTTTATGTGTGTACACTTGTATGTGGAAATGTGTGTAATTCGTTATATGTATTTGTATGTTCATACTACATCTATGTGTATGTGTGTGTATATGGTCTTCAATCACAGCTCATTGATTATTTCGGTAGTCTGTTGCGCTTAACCGGTAGCTGTTTTTTTTTTTTAAACGACGGTCTTCGTGTGGTAGATGACGCGTATCGGACCGATGTGGCGCTGAACGGCATGACGTTGACGGCCTCATTGGTGACGACAAATTCGCAATTTTTTTTTTTTTTTCGATTATTTATTTATTTTTATTTTCAAACACTGCCCGAGAATTGACCCAGTTAATATAACAAATACATACGACATACCCGCAAGATTTCACGAGACGCTTTCTGATCGATTGAATTGCAATTACTGTAAACACTATTTCCAGACTGTTAGGTGAGAAATATCGACTAGTATAGGTATATAGGTTATATTTTAAAATATTTAACCAGTTCTGTTTGTACTATATGTAATATGTTCAATGTTCATAATATAACAATATGATTTGGTGCATGCCAGTTTGAAAATATAGCCCATAAATATATATAAATATCAAAAATTGGCGATTTAAAATCTGTTGCAGAATCTGAGCCAATTTTAATTTCGAGTAATGGGAAGATGTGTGAAATTGTTGCATTCTGTATACTGCCAGTGAATAGTTTTGTCCAATTCGATTAAAATAACTTAAATTTTAAAACGCAAGTTCATTCAAAATTAATATGAAATTTCAAATTGTTTTTATATATTTAAATGAAAGATGATCAGAAAGTTTTTAATATTAATACAGTATCTTCTGTAGTACATTCTCCAGTTTATATTTAGTGTACATTTTAAGTATCTGGTTAGTAATTAATCTGTTTGGGTGTAATTTTTACCGGGAGTCTGATAGATAGTTTGGGAAAATATTAAAAATACAACAAATATATACAATAGTAATAATACAAGTAGATGGGTACACATTTTTTAAAATCTAATGAATTATTATTTATTACGAAAACACATAGAATAATAAAAAAATATAAAATAAAATAATTTGTGAAAAATATTTCACACCCGATTTTTTTATGTAGGTATAATCTATTTTTTTATGTATTGTTCTTGATTTATACGTATCCCATATTTTAGTCTTATAATAATAATAGCAATCCATGCATAATATATTTTTAATAGACATTTGCAACTCTATTTTGAATTAAGTTAATTTTTCAATCGATTCTTATTGTATATACCTGTATAAATGGGGGCATGGACTATCGAATTTTTACTTTACCCATAGAAATAAATAATTTTACCCAAACTATTAAAAAGGTCAAATTTACTCAAATGTTCTGATCCCAACAATTTTAATTCTCTTTTCCCCCTTTGGATTTTGAAAAATGTGAGTGTCTACATCTATAGTGTTTTTGATGAATACATAATAATAAAATTACAAAAAAAGTTACAGTGATTTAAAAAAAGTAAAATGTATTTTTACCTTCAATAATTAACTTACTATTTAGAAAATTGTAAATACTTGCTACTTTTAAATTATAAAGTAAAATTTTTAAAATTAAATTATTCTATCTTTGTGTATATATTAGGCGCGGGTTACTATAATATTTGAATACAATTGTAGATTTCCAATGATACATAAATTTATCAGCTTAAGATTAAAATAATTTTAACTTTAAAATGTATTTTTTAATAAATAATAATTTATAATACCTATTATTAATATTGATAGGTATTATATTATATTATTATTAACAGGCCGTAACACTAGATACTGAACCTAATGATTAAGATAAGTATATGTCAGAATATTCATACGAAATTGAGTAAAATTACTTATAAGTTTATTAAAAAGTATACCTAACATTTGCGAGACTGTGAGATAAAGGAAGGTTAATAATAATGAATTTAGGCATTTATAAATTAATATATTTGAGCCTATAGTGTAAGTATTTAGCTTAAAAAATCACAACGATGACATTGATATTTGAATTAGAAAAAAACGAAAATATACGTTTGTGTGAGAGAGAGGTCTATCCAGCCCTATAATATTGCATCCTTTCCTTATATTGTATATAACTTAATACGAGAGACAACAGTTTTAGACATTATGGAGTACATTCAATGTGTATTTATTTCAAACACAATATTATATTAAACGTCTAATTATATCGACAGGCACGATATCATTCAAAAATTTGATGACTCAAAATAGTACATAATTTCGTATTAACCACACAGTAAGTGGACGAAAAAATTAATTTAAGAATATTATTGTAGTACACTGCACTGATGCTTTGTAGAAAAGAACGTGAAGTTTCGGTTTATTTAACCACAAAATACTTCGGGCTTTGTATCGTTTGTCCGGATTATGTTAATATAAAATATGATGTTATTGATTATCGGCCAATTTCAATATTCATTATTATCGTAATGGTATAATATAGCAGATGGGTATGGTTGGTTGAACACAATATCAATGTGGTTTTTAATTTTGAGAAAAACGACCATATAATTTGTAACGATGCGGCCATCGAAATTGAAATTTCAAAAGTTTAAATGGAAAACAAGCAAGACATTATTTTCGATTATCGTTTATCTATAATCTGGCGCAGCTTTTGACGTACCGTTTTTACACGAATGTATTGTTATTTTGTTTCCCAACGACAACGGGAAGCTGTCCTACACAGTGAGCAGCAGTGTACCGAGTTGATAAGTAATTTACCGAGAATTAACGACAACAATGTCAAACAAAAGTCGGATATCCATTAATTTTCTGAAATAAAACTTAAAGACTTTATTCCAGACAATTATAATAACTAATTTGTTTGCGTTCCCCCTCGTTTCTCTGCGGCCCGCTCCCGATTGAGGGGTGTGTCAACGTCTAAACAGCCAAATAACTTACGAACGAAAAAAAGATGATATACCGCACACTCAAAAGTCAACCGACACTATCTAATGTACAATCGTCGTGCAATTTATCTACTGTTGTTACTGTTTGGAGTCTAATGAATTTTAAAATACGGGTTTTTCATTTAACTGTATTTTATATAATTTTATTTATCTGATTTATCTAAGTGTGGGTACAATATATATTATACGACGATTATTTCAACAGGTCATATCTCGACGATATCACATATCTAATATGTAACGATAATATAAAGACGAGGAATAAGCTAGTATAAATACTTAGTACACTAATGATTTGGACTCGATAATAGATATTTTAATTCGATATAATATATAAAATAATAATATGCACGACGGGTGTCAGAAGGTGTGGAAATACTTAGCTTATGATCTCTTTAAAGTACCAATTAGAACGAAATTAGCAATTAAAAAGTTATTACTACAAAACTCTTTCTGGTCAAAAATTTGATCACAAAAAAAAAAAATAATAATAATAATAAGAAGAAGAAGAAATAAGAAATCAACATCATTATAAAACCACTAGATCCCTCGCTCCACTCTGAATTTTAAACGTGACAAAAAATATATTAAGAGGACGTACCACTAGCATTTGCTGTCTCCGTCTAACCAACTTATAAAATATGAAATTCACGTTCAGCATTCTTATCAAAACTTCTAATTCTAAACAAAATTTTAGTTTCTAATATAAGAGTAAATTGACTTATTACCAAATGTATAGAAAATACCATTATCTATGTTGTAGCCGAGTTTTTTTTTCGAAATTTTAATTTTAAGAAAAATATATGTATTTAAATTATTAGAATTCAGGAAAAGTTGTATCACTTTACAAAATTAAAATTTCACA
The DNA here is from genome assembly GCA_025469235.1 of Pemphigus obesinymphae. Classification (NCBI taxonomy): domain Eukaryota; kingdom Metazoa; phylum Arthropoda; class Insecta; order Hemiptera; family Aphididae; genus Pemphigus; species Pemphigus obesinymphae. Next base: position 49,061 of record JAIPRL010000433.1, on the reverse strand, counting down.
AAATGGGTTCTGTTACAGCATAGATAATGAGCTTGCCTATACATTTTATAATAACTAAATTTACTTTAATATTATAAATGATGAAGTTGTGATAAGAATGGTGGACGTAAATTTCGTATATTATCAATTAGTTAGACGGAAACAGCAAGTGCGGATGCTACGTCCTTTTAAGAAAAACTTTTTATTTTTATTCATCATTTATACATTAAATTAGGTATAATTTGATATAATAATTATCGTCTCGCCGTATTAAATTTATATCTGTCGTGGGAAAAAAAACCGAAAACCCAAACAAATTATAAGATAATAATAATATGTGTGTACATGTCATAATATCATTCATCGTAAAATGTGTTTTTTTTTTTTTTTGTCAACAAGTAAATAGAACCCCATTAATATAGGTCGCTGCGTGTTACTCGAGAGATATTTCGAAGATGCATGTGTATTCCGGACTCTGCTATTTTTGGATGAATATTACGCGTCGCCTCGTCAGCCGGATAGCTGAACTGGCGTGCCAAATATTGCATTTTTACGAGCCAGTGAATAAGAGTGAGATAATCTAGGATATTGTCGCTTTAAAATAAAAGAGAGAAAGAGAATTCTGATTAAGACTGTATATGATCAATATTGTGATGTAATTAACACATTTTTATGGTGATTAGTGATAATATGTAAAACAGTTTCAATATTAATAAAAGATTCATAAAATATAGTTTACAGTTGTTTGAACATTTTCATAATAAAAGTTTCTTAAAATGTCGGTCTTTTAAAAATATTTCACATAAAATCCCGTGTACATTGTTAAATAAATTAAAAAATGTTATATGCAAAATGCATATGCAAACAAAAATACACACGGTACATACTGTTTATGTACAGTATGTATTTTTTTAATAATATTTTTATATACTTGTACATAAATAATTATAAAGTATAGGTAGTTGTAACGCTTATTAGTAGATTTTTTTAACTAGATGACTTGATAAATTTTAGTACATTATAACTAGTTGAAGCCTTGTACATTAAATTTGTTAATTTTTGAATTGTATTTTTCAACATCGTCAAATACGTGTAAATTAAATTTAAATCATCATATTATTAATACTTTTGTATTCATATATTTTATGTTTTATGTTTTAAGATTTAAAACTAATTATTTAATATAATAAAAGAGTATAATAACATTCTAAAGTTAAGGTTCATCATAATTGTTATAACATTTTAAACGAAAATGTTAAGCCAATTTTTAAAATTTTACAACAGTTAGGTACATACTTACTCGATAGATATTAACATTTTATTATGTTTTCAGGTCATATTAAGTCATAAATGATCATACTTGTGTTAAATACTTTTTAAAGTATATTTGATTACTTAAAAAAAAAGAAGTATTCCAAGTATGTATTTGAAAAATTTATGACTTGATCCAATAAAATTGTTACATAATATTTTTCGATATCATATTTTATCAGGCTAGTTCCTTGAAGATGTTGTTTTTCGATAAAAAAGTAAAGAAAAACTAAAATGGAAAAGTAAAAATTCACTATTTGGAATAATACTCAATTCAATAATGGCGATATATTAAATATAACATTGTGCTTTTAAGTTTGGGTAACCTTGAAATCGAAAAAACTATATTGTCAAATTGTCATATTCATAATTCATCTTCGCCGATATATTCACGAGGATATTATATGAGACAAGTAATGATCAGTGTTATTAATTGATGATTTATGGGATTAATATTTTTATTTTTGTTATTTGAATTATTTACAATCTTAAGATATAAAAATGCAAATTAATGATATTCATTATTTAGGAACAGAAACCAAGTTTTATTATTTATATATTATTTTTATTTTTCGAAATTTAGTTTTTATATGAATATAAATTACTTTTAAAGTGTACCTTTATTTAAACGTTTCCAAATGTATAGTTTATGATTACATACACCGTATAAGTTTTTCCTCTACTCTAAGAAAACCACTGGAAAAGTCGAAAAATACAATTTAAGGAGCAATTGTTTTCCTATCGTTATCATAACAACTGCAAAGCTCCTCCTTGACTTCCTCTGATCCAAAAGTTGCTCACAGAGAAAAAAATCAACATAATTTACAAAATAATAGCTTTCTCGCTCGGCTAAAAATCAAAAATACAGGGTAATAAGGATCCAATGAATGTGTTGGCTGTGGGGATTTTTATTGCTTCTCGGAACCTCTAAAAATATGTATTGATAATGAAGGACAACTGTACTATTGTGATATAATTTAAATAAGTTCGGAAAGGCCATTCTGCAAATGTGCTAAATTCGCGGTTTCTAAACATAATTTAAACAATAAACTATAATTTCATAAACAATTCTAAAATATTTTAGCCCACTTATATATGCACTTATAGATACCTAAAACCAACAAAACGAATAAAAATTTTAAACATTGATATTGGTAACCATGGCTAAGAATAGTAAGGACAGGCAGACGGATGTTAGGAAAAACACTCTTCGAATGAGCTAGATTTCCCGTTTTCTATCACTCTGTACTCTATAGTAACCGGATCAACAATGTATGTCGTAACTCTATAGTATGTACTACGGATAAACGGATAAATACAACCGTTTGGTCGGGAATCGTGATATAAGGTACCTAAACTTATGTTTAAAAATCTAAAATTGGCTGAAAATAAAATGATGATGTATCATATTATAATTATTAATATTATTTATTTATTAACGCCAAAAAGCAATTACAAAGATTATGAATTATATACAACTACAATATTATTAGATATTAGGTACATTGAACAAAGAATAAATAAAGCATAATATGTACATATATTTAACAAACATAAACTTAATATACGATATAAAATAAATAAAAAGCGAAAAATGGTCTAGGAAAACTGACATGCAACACGAAAAAGTCTGTTTAAGGAGTGGAAGTGGCATTAGGAGTTAAAATGTGTAGGAAAGTGAAAAGGAGCTTGGTTGTGAGTATAAGGACTCTATAAACGGTACGAGGATGAAGGTCAGATGTATCAAGAGAACACTGTAAGAGGGATTTATAAAGTTGCTACGAAATTCCAAAGTATACGTACATTAAGCGGTGCACGAAAGTTGGAATATTATTCGTACCTGGAAGCGCTCCTGAGATCTTACCTCAGTAAGATTGTACGATGCAAAAGCTGAAAATGTATTTTGAACTCAGCTAAGACGCAGTAAATGCTTGGCCAAATATATGGGTGCCGGACTACGACACCATATATTCAAGGAACGACCGGACCCATGTGAAATATATTGACCGCGGAGACAAGGGTTCAACAGAGTCGAAGACTCTGATGTTACGTCTCTAATAAAACCCAAGATTTTTACCAACGGTAATGTATTACGGAAATATTATAATTTTGAATAACACGTAAGACATTTTATTTATCGACGGCCAAAATTGGGGAGATGTTTTTGCCACACCGTACAATAACAGTGTTTATACTATACGTATAGCAGCAGTGTTTTTCATTTCCGGCAGCCTCACACGCTGCATCAGCAGCAGGTTTTTCCCGGGGCACAATTTCGGGACCGGAATTAACGAGCTGTGATTATTTGTCCGTCGTCCTCTATAAGCGCGCACTCCCTCGACGTCCCCCCCGGACCCTAGAGTCCCGCGTACGGCAAACGAATATGTGTGCGTCCGTGTGCGTTTGCCTCGTGTACATATAATATATGTATGCGCGCTTGTGTACGCGTATACGTACAGGGACGGTTTTTCCCTCGGGGTAGTTTTCCGCATTTGCGGGTCCCGTTGAATATGACGAGTGCGCGTGGCACGGCCTTTTGTCATCCGTTAAGCGTTTTAATGGAATTTCAGAGTCCGTATCTACCCCTCGTCCCACCCGAAATCCCGTTTTCACGTCCACGCGTCCTGCCCCCGTGCTCTTGTCCCGGCACACCTTTTTTTTTTTTTTTTGAAAAAGGCAAATGTATGTGTCTGACTGTGGCTATTTGTACGCACGCCGCACTTACCCGCATCCCTTCCACCCCTTCGTTCGCAGGTCAGTCCTGTGATACGGACTACTGGCGAAAGTTTAGCGCGCGCGTGTGTGTGTGCGATGCCGACGACGAAAGCGTTCAGTGGCGGCGGGCGACGGTGGGCAAAAAGTAAAACGCATCAATTTTCCCCGGCCCCGAAACCTTTTCGTGTTATATAACGGGCAAAAACGACCCGGCAGGAAACAAAACATAGATTTGGCCGTGCAAAAAAAAAAAAAAGAAAAAAGAAAAAAAGAACCGAAAACAAAAAAATGCTGAATAAAAAAATAAAATCAAGAAAAAACAACAAATGTATGGAAGACATTAAGTGATCGGTCGGAGAGAAAGCGAGCGAGCGCGTCACGGTATACCTATAGATAAAGGAGAAAAAAAACAATAATAGAATATAAACAAATATATATACCTATAAAGCACATTCGACGGGCAGAGACGATCGTACGGTTTTATTCTTATGCGGTATATATATATATACCTAAATATATATAAATATATATATATATATATATACATTGCCGAACCTTTTCGGACGACAAATCCGGTGCAGGACTAATGGATTATGTGACGACCATAACCACTTGAATATTTTTCTAATTGGGTACATTTTTAAAACGAACTATAAATTCCTATTATAGATATTGGTTATATTTGACGTCATTTTAATAAATCGGCTCGATGTAGGTTTTATCCTCCCCGTTGACCGGTCTGTACAAATTTTGCCCAACAAGTGGTATAACAAGAGTCCATAATACAAAATATAGCCTAGTACAAAACTCACTATAGATGTCTAGATAAAAATATAACGTAGGTATAATAAATAACAATAAATATAAATTTTGGCTATAATGAAAATGTTTTTTGAATTTTGAATTGAATCATATATAGTAGGCGATAAAAATTATAACATTATTAATACATTAACATTTTGAAAAAAAAAAAAATATATTTTATGTTACTTGTTTTATGTATGTATTGGACGTATTTGTTTTGGACATGTAGACAACTGCGCATTTTAACATATATAAATGAGCACCACATACACATCTGCAAGGCCGTACTCGGAAAGGGGCACGTGTGGGCATGTTTTAAGGGAGTGAAACGTTATAGGAGAGGACGAAAAAATATATTTATGAGTGAAAAATAAAATTATTTAATATCGAAATCGTACACAAATACCTATCAATAAACAAATAAATAAATAAATTTATGACCAAAAGAAAGATACTGCATATCGTGCATACAAGATATAAGGGTACATATGAATGTATCATACTCATATATATATATATAAAATGTGTGTACTGTATAATATGAGTGCGTTTATTATATAGTATTTGTTAGAGTCTCGTGGGGGAGAAGGTACTTAGACGCGCATCGTTCGTCAGACGACTGTTGTAGACAATTTACCGGCATTATTCTGGCGCTCTTAGGCTTCGCTCTATTAATTAGTGTCATAGGTCAATCCTTTACAATGAAAGTGGTTTTGAAACCGTTACTCGCACACGTTTTTTGGGTTGTCAACCCGTGATGTATGAGCTTGTATTATATATATCATGTATGTATACGAGTTCAATAATACGAATACTAATTATTGAAAATAACATATTCATTAATATAATATTTGCATCGACAATTGTTTCAAAAATACAATATACCTACCTTCAAAATTAAAAAAAAAAAAAATCGAAAACTCGAAAAGATATCGTCATCTATATAAATATGAACAAATTAGATTATTAGACTATACACACACACACATATATATATATATACATTTTTCTTCCATACTGATAATGTAAATAATACAATATTTACTATGTTAAATTTCAAAGAGTACTATATATTATAATATTTTTACTTAAATATATTATATAGGTATGTCGATAATTGTTTGGATTCATATTACGGTAGAAATACACTGTATTATTTTTGTATAATATTATACGATAAATACATACCTATTAAATGTATATTATTATAATAACATTTGATATGACTGACATTAAAATAAGCACATCATTTAAAATAAATGTTCATTACGGTAAAAAAGAAAACAACACAAAGATGTAATAAAAATAATACAATTGGTGGGTAATTTCAGATACTTTATGCGCTTACTGGCAGTTATATTATTATTTATGTATTATTCAGTTTATTATTATAGTATTCTGCTATGAATTATTAAACGTTTATTACGACAAAGAGTTACAACCTATTGAAAACTAGTGTCTGGCATGTACAAAATATTACAATAATTGTGTCGCCAAACTAAAATCAAACGGTAAATGATAACAAGATATTATTTTCATCATTTCCAAGACAAGGATAATTGTGTATTCTAATGTAATTACCTACTAATCGAATCATATTTTACATCAGATAAGTAGATTAGAGCTGAGAATTACCCGCGAGTTAAAATATTATTATAATTATTAAATTTACATACGTTTTTATGAATAGGCAATTTGTATTTACCAACTGAATAAAAATGCTTTTCAACATTTTGGTTTCTAAACATAAGTTTAGACACCTTATATCCACCCACACTCGCATTGGATAACCATACGTCCGTAGTTATTATAGTACATTATATTTGTAGTTACAATAACTATGGTTGATTTGGTTATTTGGATATTATTCGTTTTATTTTATAATATTTTTGATTTCTAACTACTTGTTTAATTGTATTACCTTATTACTATTTTTTAAATAGTGTTACAAGTTACAATACATACTACTACATTTTTTTTATTAAATAACCTTCTATAAAAATATTTTGGTCAAAAATACCTACATTTTTTAAATTAAATAAATTTTCATCAATTTATAAATTAATCTGAACTTTACAAAATATTTCATAACACAATATATTTCGGCGTTTTTAATTGGTTGTAATTTTTAATAGTTTTAAGTTTCTATACATAAGTATATAATATATATATAGTAAGTTAAATACTTAAGTTATTTTAAAATTGTTTATGAAATTATAATTTATTGTATAAAATATGTTTAGAAACCGAACTTTCCGATCTTGTTTAAATATACATATACTTATATAAATAAAAAAATAATGAAAATATGAATTTTTTAATAAAATCATATAGTAACAATGTCGTAAATAGAACCGTTTCATAGTTATTTTAAAATGTGCTAAATTGTTTCAACAGTACAGTTTTGACCCAACGAGTAATTAAAAAATAATTAAAACTTCTTAAAACGGAAAAATATAAAATAAATAAAAATAGAAAAATGAATATTTTATTTATTTTTTGAAAATTTTTTTTTAAATATATTAAAACATAAATAAGATCAACTATAGTGCATTTTTTTGTACCAAAAACTATTATATCCAATGGCAGAAGGATTTCGCTTTGGACTTGGTGGTACCAAGGGTGTAATTGGAGCCTATTAGTTTAATTTTGTTTTTATTAGATAAATACTATATCCCTCTCATTATAGATATCATATGTATAACTATAATTTATTGAAAACATAGAATGTCATAGTAGATTGTTTATTCAAAGTATTATGATAATATTGTTATACTAAATTTAAATTGGATTGGGAACAATAGCATCATAAATTATTTCTACAACAAAGATGTAATGGAATCGAATATTTTGATGTATAATGTGTAATGTAATAATAATAATAATTATTATTATTTTGTGTAATGTATATTACTAAACGAGCGGAAAGCCACTCTGCGCAAGCATGCTAAATTTTCGGTTTCTAAACCTATTTTAAACAATAATCTAAAAATATTATAAAAAAAAAACGAATAAAATCTATCGCCCTAGTAACCAAATCAACAATGTTTCTTGTAACTATGTAATAAAAATATTATAAAACTAATAATTAATAAAAAAAATTAAATTAAATTAGTAATAAAATTTAAAAAAATAAATCGCCTATCAGGGGTGTTTTGACGATACAGTTTTAAGCAACCTGCTTGCTAAAATTATTTGTTCAAATTGTCACTGTGTTGCTATATCACCAAAACGCAACATTTACTATGACCATAAATATTATGATATTGATTTAGGGATAAATTGATAACAAGGAACCAAACTAAGAAACACCAAATATTTTGTAGTTCGTATCTTTTATTTTATACATCATTTATATAATTTGAAATAATACGTACGTCTTATAACTTGTAAATAAAAATAAAAGTATAATTAAGATTGTAATCATTATCAGTGAGATTATGAATTATCAAATCAGTTAACGAAGATTTTAAATGGTTGCTGATTTTAGCAATTTCGTTGTTATAAAATACATTTAGCTATCAAATAATTTGCGTCGAAGAATATCGCCTAAACAGTTTGTTTGCTGAACGAGCAACCAGGTTGCTCAAAACTGCGTCGTCAAAACACGCCTAATAACCTATCTCTCTGCACACCAAATCAACGAACTCGCAATTATGTATAATGTACATACTATTATAAGTATAACTACGTACAAGTGGACGGACCACGGACGGACACAATGGGTATATAAGTATTATAAATATATGTTTAGAAAATTAAAACTCACGTTTAGTAACCTAAAACAAATGAAAAATTTAAATATTGATATTGGTAACCATGGCAATGAATTGTAAGAATAGATGGAAGTACGGATATTAGGAAAAACAATCCCTTCGAATGTGTTACACTTGTCGTTTCAATCTTCTTAGTAACTTTTAACAACAAAACGAACAATGTCCCTTGTAACTATTTATAAGTAACTACGATAACGCGTACCGATCGATACGGACACAACGGGGATACGAGGTGTCGTCTAAACTTATGATTAGAAACCTAAAATGAAAAACGAATGGATTGCCGAGGTATAATAATATAATATTTTGTCCTGTTTTGTACTACTAATCATTAATACTCGTACATCACACAATCGTTATACGTGATCACAGAGAGATGTGTGTACCCGGGGCTAGCCAAGGATTTAACGTCAGTCTCGGTCTTAGCCCGTCGGGTCGATTTTGGTTTTATTCTGGTGTACACACTTGCCACTAGCCACTGCGAAACGGAATTAAAATGTGTGAAAGCGGTGTGTGTGTGTGTGTGTGTGTGTATACCGCCATATAAGCTAGTATAATGTGTTTATATTATGGATCCGTGATAATATTATACTATAGGCATATTCGTATTTTACAGGTCGTCCGCCCCGGTGGAACAACAGCCACGGGCGTGAACCCGGCCCAGCTCTCTCAGCCGGATATTATAATCTCGTATCAATCGGGCCCGGCCATTGTACTGCAGCAGCTACATACAATATGCATACACGACGTATATCATGATAATATACACATGATGTAGGTACGCAATCATCTCACAAATTATACGTGCCGGTCGTTTGATTACTGTTCAGTGGTCTCCGGATAGTAGTATTACGTATATGTAACGAGTATTATATAGGTATATCATGTGCACGCGGTATGTACACGGTTTATACCTTTCTGTGACCAGCCACTACACGTGTACGCTGGACGGAAGGCACAAACTGCACTGCTGCCGCGCGCGCGTCCATGTACACGTGCATTTTTTAATGACTTAATTTTGCGACCCGAGTACTATAAAAACAGAGTGTTTGTTTTATTACATAATAATATTATGTTTAGCTATACCTTACACGTTATTCGTTTATAACGACCGTACAATATCCTATAGGCATACCCCATGTAGTACACGGTGTGTGTATATTACATGCAAGGCTGGGCATTAACGAGTTAAAAGTTAAAATTAAGTTAAAAAGTTAAATTAATTTTAATTAAGTTACTTAACACGTTACTTTTTTTTCAGATTAACTTTTAACTTAATAAGTTACTTTTTTTTTATTAAAATTAACGTGTCAACTTCAAGTTAACTTTATACAAAAGTATCTTTAGTATATTAAGTTAAATTTGCCCGAAGAACAATGCACATTTTTGAATGAGGATTTTACTTTTTGGTACCTATACGCAATTTTAGTAGGTACCTACAATATCATATAATATGTAATCGTTAAGAATCGATGTACCACTCACGCACACGCCGCGACGTTTGCCGTTCACGAATATTGGGCTGAGCCCGGTCTTTTTAACTACATGGAGGCTGGTATTTATGTCTATTCAGTATAGAAAATTTATTGAAGTGATAGGTACTACTTATTTTATACTACATTAGTGTGAATCGAACAACAATGTAGGTATCTTGGCAGTTAGAAGTTATTTTCTGACTTCTTATTTATGCATGGGTTTTAAAATGACGTGTTGTATTTTTATTTTTACATGTATACACTTTTTCGGGTATAAGAAGTCCCCAGTAGTTTTTTTGAGCGTAAAAAATAACCATCCTTTTATACCTTTTTACGATATAATAGGCATATCGACTTTTTTTTCCTAATCAGTACATTTTAACTTTTAACTAAGTTAAGTTACTTTTTTCCCAAAGTTAACTTTTAACTTTAAAAGTTAATAAAAAATATATGAGTAACTTTTAACTTAACTTAGCTTATATTATATTCAATTGGCTTAACTTAACGAGTTAAAAAATATCGTTAACTTGCCCAGCCTTGATTATATGTTTCACGTTTAGGCCGGTCCGTCTTTGCGGAATCTCACGCCACGTGGTGGTCACCTTACTTCGGCTGCACCGCCGGTTGCGAGGATGACCGGTGACCGTCGGTGCCCGCCCAAACCCGGCATAGGTCGTCCAGCGTGCGGTTTTCGACTGTTATAGTATTAAAAAGGAATACAAAAAGAACAATAATATTATTATTATTTGTTCGTGTAATAACAGTGGATACGCGTCTGTACAATATATATATTTATATATATATATATATATATATATATACTTGTTGTAGACATGACGGATTTCGATTGGAGGGGAAATATTATTATTATATATATTACGAAAAAAAAAAAAAAAACAAAAAGAAGAGAAACCAGTTTGTATAATATAAGCGGAGCGCACACGGAAATTATGGGTTTCTAAACGAATAGCGGCGGGTGACGACGACCTCTCGTTATATATATATTAATTCTGATATTAAACGTATACGTAATAATAATAATAATAATAATAATACACATGAACCACAACAATTATCTACTGTAGGACTTGGATTTAATGTATATATTAATTGTACGTGTAATGTACAAATTGTGTACAAAATATAAATAGGTATATACTCGTATAATATATATAGATACATATAGCTGGTAGGGTTGTGCAAGACACTTAAAAAATAGCATCTCGATACATGTACGTTTATATTTTGGGTATCTTGATTATAAGATACAAAATATATGTATCAAAGACACGTAGAAGAAATATACGAGATACTCTCAAAATTATAATTATTACTATATAAAAAAAAAAATTGCTATTATTTATTATAAAATAGTTAGGTAGGTACCTAAATCTGGAGTTGGCGTCAATCAACAACAAATATCAAAATTATTGTCTTATTTTCATAATACGAGATAGGAAGAAAAAATTTAATTACCGACTATATAATAAGATTTTTGACCGTTTGAGGCATCTTGTATTTTTAATACAATACATAATTTACACGATATTCTGAACAAAATGTATTTAGAAACAAGATACAAATAGATACGTTCAGAATGTGTATCGTAATACAAGATGCAATTTACAAATTATTTTATCTTTCATACGAATCACAGATACGTGTATCTGTGATGCTGCCAATTTTGTATATAGGTAGATACAAGTATAGGTATATATTATGATATAAAATTATAAAATATAGTAACGTACGTCGTACAAAACTCCGAGAAGCGTGATGATTTGCATATGAGATACACGAGGAAGCACGTGTATGTCTATCGGTTAAAGTAATGGGATACAAGAAGACGAAAATATTCGTTGAAACTTTTTATCCTTCTCAACACTTATTTTATACAAAATAATATCATAGACTTAAAAAATGTGTACTTTTAATATATATTGATATAATTCCTGTAATTTATAGGTACTCGTATTTAATAATTTATTTACAAGCGAGTAAATGAAAAAGAAACGCAATTAAAGAAATAGTAATAATTTAATTAAATTAAGTTATTCCAAAAGCTATTAGTTAATAAAATTGAAATTGTTGAATTTAAAGTGAAATTGGGGACAAAAATGTTCATATGGCTTAATTTAAAAAAGGTTTATTATTTTAATTTCCATAAAAAAAAATTCGAATTCTAATCATTAGAATCATTCAACCATATATAACTGTAATGTATTTGCACTCATTGTTATTTTTAAATATATAAATATTAGTTAAATGAAGTACTTACCTAAATTGCAGTATTATTAAACCAGATACTATTAAGAGTTATAAATATAAACTGTATAGGTATACCTACAAAGTTTGGTTAATATTATTCAAATAAAAGTACTAAATAGTTTATTAGTTAATAAATTATTTGAAAAAAAATATTTAATAGTTATGTCAGTAGTTAAAAAAATATTATATTTTTATCTTAACTTTAACATTTTAAATACCTATAATTAATTCCCTGTGCCTTTTGTATATGAATATATCAAATCGTCAAATGTGACTCACGCAATACCTTATTTTATAATTAAATCACTTATTTAAAATGTATAGACGAAAACATTTAAAAGACAACCTATTCTTGGTATTTCCAGAAAAGTAAATTACGAATAAAGTTACATTGATTAAAAAAAATGTAAAAAAGGATTTTGATTAATGAACTGAATATTTAGAAAAATTTAAACACTATTGTGAGATCATCTCTGAAATCTTTCCATCTACAAATTACATTTATTTCAAATATTTGAGCTTATATGTATGTCTCATTATAATGCAATTCCCTGCGTAGGACCGGTAATATCAAAGAAAAAAAAAAAAGTAGTGGGAAAATGTACGTGTAATTCCTCAATTCGCTCTATGACTTTCAAAGTTATACCAATAATTTTTATCAATGATTAGCTATATAACATTAACGAAAAATAAGTCAAGTATACAATAACTGTGATAGCATAGCTTTTCGATAGAAATTACTACACTAATTTTGTGTTATAGGTATCCTATTATATTAAAAAAGATTTTCTTTTTTCTTTTACTTTATTTTAATTTATACATTTATTTATTTATTAGCTTACAGAATAAATTCGAAAATAGTTTATTACAGTATTGGTGGACGATTGATTATATACCGGTGTAATGTGTCCTATAGCTGGACACAATAACGCGTATATACCTACCACACTACCGCGGAATAGACACTGTTATAAGTTAGGACCAATAATGATACTAGAAAATGGAAAAAAAGCAACCGTTTTTCTTTTTCTTTTTTACAATCTCGTTTGATTTAATGTACACATCGTGATCGTATAATAAAACGAGTATCTTACTAAATATAAATATACGTTTCCGCTGCCACACGTATATATTATAATATTATATTGTTATTATATTATTATAACACGGGGGAAATATATATATATATATATATATATATACGGTATATATGGCTGGCGTTATTGAATAAGTGAATACAGTCAATACACAGTGCGATGGTAAAACACGTAAAAAAAACATGGCTCGAGGTATTTTTCGTTTATTTCTTCATTGGATTGCGCCCGACCAGACGAATGTAACATTTTACACTCGTGTCATACATATTTATATATTATATTATTTTGAAATGTCCGTAGTGCGATCGCGACGTGCGCGTTACCGTAGACGTTTCCCCCCCCCTCCCCGATCCGAACGAAAACGCATCGGTTTTTAAACGGTTATTTAAATAAACATAAATTTATACATAATATATATATGGTATTCAAATCCTGGTTGTATGTATTCATATATATATATGCCTACTTAAAAAAAGGTTAAAAAAAAAAAACGAAAAAAAACCAATGTCTATGATAAATGGCCAACGGACGTTTAAGACGTTGTTTCGTTTTCAATATATGAATAGATTACTTAATATCTACTTCTGTGTGTATATATATATATATATATATATATACGGTAGGTATAGTATGTTTTTTGAGTACATATTATTATGAATGAATATACGCTTTAACATTCAAACGATCGAATAGGCCAATGTCGTTTATTTTCTCCGACGTAGCCGGTAAAATACGTATAATATTATTTTTCAACAAAGTATACATGTATCTATATTATACCACTATAATATAACTATATACGCTTATATCGAATACATTTAAATGAGACGACCATCCGGATATAGCATAATTCCGTGTGTATGATTTTAAGTCAGTAAACTAGGTGACATAATATGATAATATGTTTCCCAATGAATATATTTCATTGCGCCCATATATTATAGTTATGGTGACCAGATATATTAATCCAAAAAAGAGTACGTTTTAAAATGTATCCTCCTTCATTACAAAAAACAAAACCCCCGTCCCCTTTGAGTGGATTGGTCAACGTGTAAATTATTTTACAAGATTTCTCATAGCTCATAGGCCATTTCCATCAACGTATATAATGATATTATGTTAAATTAGACTGTTAATGTACGACTCATAATACGAATAATTTTTTCTAATCAATTTTTATTGGATACTTTTGTTTTTGTTCCTCGGTGTTTATGAAGTGTGGGAGGAATACTTATATAAACAAATAAATCAATTCTTGTCATTGCTTAATGTATGTAGTATTTTAAAACACTCTGTAATGGTAGATACTTACATATCTAGTTATATTATATATTAACTAATAACTATATATAGAGTCCTACCTCAGCTCTTAGGAAATATCGGACGGATCACAGAAATTAAAAAATATATATCATATGTAAATATAGATAAATATCCTGCAATGTAGATTGATTGGAAAATAATTTAATCGAAAGTGATTTTATAAATATTCATTCATCATTCTATTATAATATATGCCTTGAGCTATATTCTTAATATTCTTTTATATATATATATATATATATATTTTTTTTTTTTATTCATTCCAGATGCGTACTTGTTGATCATAATTTATTGAACATAATAGATATTGAACATAATAGATTCTACCGTATTATACGGTTACCGGAGATTAGTAAATTCGCTCATTTAATTGAAAAAATGATATTTCGGAGACGATGAACCAATTAATCACACATTTGTGTATAAAGGAGAATGGCAAAAATAATGAATCGAGTAAAGTAATCATTTATATTATTCTTCCATTAAAACAACATTTTCAACAAAAATGTCAAAAAAAATTTAAACGCATAGCAAAATAATATGGTTTCAATTTTATAATCACCACACACAGTGTTATTATAATATACACATATACCTACAAGTAATTTAATATATATTTTTTGTACTTGTTACAACGTTAAACCATATTATAACCGGTGTGGAAATTTAGGTATATATATAACATGCAAGAAGGTATATATACGTTTATTTAATAATAATGTATACGTTCGTTTTAATTTATTCCAGTTTAAATTCCATTTCAAGAAATATATGTTATCTGATAGTGGGGAAATAAGGAATTTATATATTACCTATGTTATTATCATCATTTCTATGATAAATATGAACGTTTACACTATCACTATATTTTTGGTTACGAAGACCGTATAATATATGGATAACGACGACATAGCAGAGGGGCTTTCTCTTAATTTTGTACACACAAAATATGTACCTACATCATACTAGTTTATAGCATATTAATGATTTAATTTTGTTGATATAATTTCATTATATAGCGTACAAATCGATGAAATTATATAGTAATAACGTATAAAATTGGTAGGTGTAAGTGTAGGCACACTGGAATGAAAAATCCATCCCGTAGATGGATGACACATCGGGCTGATATTTGTTTAAAACTTATATGTAGGTATAGTATATATTATAATGCTATACATTTATGTGGAAATTGCTCGTGGCGTGATAATAACCTTAGTCCTTAAGGATCTGAGAAATTTCCGTGTCGGGAAACGTGTATATAATTCTCTGCTGCGAGGCAAATAAACAATCTTGGGTTTATATATTATAAACATGTTTATATTATAATAATTTAAATACATACCTGCCTGTAACTTTGTACAAAAAATTATTAAAATAATAAAATAATATTGTGACTCTAAAGTGTATATATATAGGTAGGTGTAATGATGATGTTTTAATCGCGTATAATATAATACGATATGATGTGAATTTATACAAAATTACGATAAAACTTTATGCAATATAAACGTCGTGCGGAATAATAAAAAAAAATTAAACTACTATTATAGTATAACGCTATATTTTACATATAATGGTATTAAACAAAGTGGTTTTAATCGATAAAAAATTATATTAATTAATTTTAAAATGATTTATATTGTATATTGAGTTACAGTGTGCACAGAGGCCAGTCAGCCGGTGTACAATTATACAAGACAAATTTAAATTAAATCCTTTACGAGTCGATTTTATTATTTTATATTATATAATATAATATGTATATATATACTGTACATTATATGTATTATAATTTATAACCATCTATATGCTACATTTCGCGTGTTATATACGATACGATCGCGTATTTCCAAACGATGTTATTATCGTATAGGTTTTGAAATAAAGAAATCAAAAAAAAAAAAATCATAATCCTAAACACCTGGAAGGTTTTTCGAGACGTGATTTGGCGCGCGATTTGAACAAAAGTGATATATTATATAATAATTATATTAGCCGACGACCCTGAACTTCCGCCGCAACAACACAATAGCGAACAATTAAGGTAATCTGCAGTATATATTTTAAAAGTACTTTTGTACATATACAATATTATATATATATATATATAATATAGGTAAGTACGATTTTACGAGAGCGCATACCTCTAATGGGAATTTGATCGTATACACGGTGAACCGCGGCCGGGATCGTTAATTTTCGATTTTTCTCGCCTAGCTAAGCTTTTTTCGGGCACTGTTACTACATTAGTCACAAGGAGAAAAAAAATTGAAAATTAAAAAAAACTACCGATAGACACATAATGTGCCCTATTATATTTATAATAATATATAGATATATAATATATACCGATTATATATTACAACTGCAGTCTACAGGACCTATAGGTTATCGTCTAGTTCTTGTTTTTATAATATGGCGAGTAAAAATGTCGTTGGATCAAAACTATATAGGACACGAGTATAAAAGTACTTATAATAGACGAGTACCTATATAATATATAATATTATGTAGAAGTGGATTTAAAAAGATTAGCATTTACCAACGTACCTTTGAATCAATTTTTTTTTTTTTTTTGGAAAACATATTTTAACATATTATTATAGTTTAATCATAAACCTAAGAATATTTCATAATTCTCATATCTTTGTAAATGACTTTCGTACGATAAAAATTAGGTATATGAACGGTGGCTATATCTATATATTTATAAACTTATATAATTCCGTACATAGGAGCAGTTGATAAAAGTGTTTGAATCTTTTTTTGCAAGATGCAATCAAGGGTGCATTAAGGTTCAATGTATAGGGCGAGGGGAATATAATTTTATAATTTGCCGCCTTGAAAACAAAGCAAAAAAAAAAAGAAGGTCATTCTGTCCGGTATAATATATACTATTATATAATACAAAATTACAAATTTCCACGATTGGAATACCACCTCCACCCCCTAAAAACTGTGCACCTGTGCAAATTGCAAATGCACCCTTTGTTCCCTTAATGCGCTCCTGGTTGTAATATATAAGATTTTAATCCAGTTTACAATAATTTGTTTGACGTTGAAACTACACTAAAATATGCTATATGTTCAAGAAATATTTCAAGGGCTTGACCATAGTATGCTTTTTTGTATAATATGTCATCCAGAAAAGAAGGTATACAGTGTTTTTTTTGTTATTAATCTTTTAAATTAATTGTAACTTTTTTTGTTATACAATACTTTTACAAAAAAAAAGATGGACTACAAGTCTTCCATAAGATTATTTTCTTTAGATTTTATTATATATGTATAGTAAATGTTTAATCATAATTATATTATATTTAAAAATATTAATTCGAATTTATCCCATTTACTATGAATTTAAACGCTCCAAATATAGCGCATCTTAAAATTATCGTTTGACCGTGTTAGAAAATGATATAATATGTATATAGCATGTATAATAATTAATTATGCTCATTATGTCAATTTAACTATATTTTATATCAATGATGTGGGAAAAGGATCTTTTTGGAAGAGGCACATGACAAGTTTTTTTTTATTAAATACATGCTAATTCTATATATTTCCTAATGATAAGGAGGGGGTCTAAAAATGTACCATATTGTGCCACAAGAAAATCACTGCTATCTGTACACTGAAAAAAACACTGGTAATATTGATGAAAAAAAAACAAACCAAAAATAAAAGAAAACCAATTCAATGGATAAAATTACCATCACTATATTATACATAAAGTCAACAAATATTGTTCTCGTTTAACAATATTATCCATTTTTAATTTTTTAATATCTATTGTCATACAAAGTAAACAATTTAACAAAAGAATTTTGCCATTTGTGTAAAATTAACTGTTGGCAGGAAATAACGATCATTATTTGAACAAAATGTAGGTATATCAAAGTGATACTATTTATTTATTTATTTTTTTTTTTTGTTATAATATTTTTCATCGAGTTGACAATTTATTGTTAAATCGACAAAATTATATATATATATAATATATAATATCATTATATCATTGCGGTCAAAATATTATCATTATGATAAAACATTGTCGATATTGGTCGATTTGTTAACTGCGGTTAACAAAATAATAACGGGGCACGATAACTTGTTATTTTGAATCATATTTTTCCCTCCAGACTGCAGTTATATTCACAGTAATGTACAATTATAACTATTTAGCCGCTGCAATGACACTGTAAAAAAAAACTGATTGACATATTTTACGCAATGATTTACACGAATTTAAATATGCACATGATATTACGGGCTGCGGACAGTATAATTTTCGGTATTTTTCGTGCATATAGGTGGTGTAATATAATTGTTGTTATCTCGTGCTCGATATAAATTATATATAGCGAAACGATTATAGACGGCAATGAAAACGATGCGGAATGCATAAATGTATATGCAGCACACGTATTGTTATTTCCTCGGTCACATGCACTTCTCCGCGCGCGAACGTGTGGTCGTCCGCAATTAAACGTTTGTAAATCGTCCGGCAGGCGTACATAATACGCGCAGCGTCCTGCCGCCGACGACGTGTAACGCGGCGTCGAACTGATTTACGGCAATGCGATATTTTCACCCGTACGTGAAAAGTGTACACACTAAACAAAGTATTATAATAACGTTATAATATGCATTTTAATGTCCTTTATATATATATGTGCACACACGCCACATTATACGGAAAAACAATGTCAAGTGTACATTATTATTATAATAATAATAATAATAATAATAATATGGTCGTCTGCGATGTGCACGAGGACTACGAATGGTCGTGGGCAAGTGGTTTGTTGCGGAGGCGGTCGCGGGCGGCGACACGGAGGGAAATAATAATTTAATCCCGTGTCGGCGCGGGCAGGTAAAATTCCGACGGACCGGTCTTTGGAAACACGAACAGGTATAACGTATACACACACACATTATACGAGTATAATATAGGTATATTTAGGTGTATATTATAATAATGCACACACGTACCTCCTATATATATACATATAAAATACATATACAGCCATTTTTTTTTTTTTTTTTTTTTTTTTTTTTATACCTCCTCCGGAATCGGTCATGGCTGGCGACCGATGAAGTTGTAATATGATAAAAATAATAATAACGTTTAACCGATCGTCTTGGCGCAATGTCCCCTATACTACGTGTATATTATATATATATAATTTATATAGTTATAAATCGTACATTTAATATAATGTATTATAATATATATTGTGTGTGTGTGTGTGTAGGAACGTGGCATTATGATAACATGGCTTGATCCTGCGGAGACGAATTACGCTCGTATTTATACACGGTCGTTATATGATGAATTAGGGACGGGAAATAAGGACTTTAATGCCCTAAAACACTCTACGGAATATCTACATGTCATATACTCATATTATTTTATCTCATATCACGAACACGTGTCTACATTTACACTAACTACTTTTTATTATATTATTACTCAGACTCAGTTCTTTTTTAAATTGTTTTCAAACATACCAAAGGTGGGCATTAACTTTAAAGTTAAAGTTATATGTTAAAAAGTTAATTTTTGTTTAACTTTTAACTCAACTAGTTAATTAATTGGTTTATTAACTAATTAACTTAACTAGTTTAAATTATCATTGGCTTAACTTAACTTTTAATCGTTAATTTTTATAATCATTCAGTTAAGTTAATAAATTTAAAATAGTTTTGAAACGTAATTTTTATTTTGATAACTGCTATTACTAAATTTGATAATTTAGTACACTATTTACTAAGTAGGTATAAAAATAAATCCTATATACTACTTACCTACGCAACTAAAACCCAAGTCAAATAATTATTATTATTAAAGGGTGTATAATTTGTATATTTAATAATAACTATTAATACAATTTAGGTAACTACTACTTAATATTAAAATAGTAAATAGATACCTAGTGGAAAAGTGTATTCTTAAATATTTGAATAATTTTAAAAAAGTCTTAAAAATTAAGTTTTAAATATAAAATGAAAAAAAAATTAACTTATTTTTAACTGAATTAAGTTAATATTTTTTTCAATGTTAACTTTTAACTGAAGGCATTTAGGCTAACTTAACTAAGTTAATTTTTTCCATTAACTTGCCCACCTTTGCAAAAATGATATAAAAAGTTAAAAACGCCACGAGCATTCAAGTAGACATAGATATATTATGTATAAATAGTAGATACGTTATATAGGTACACGTATGCTTAAAATATATTGCGTAATTTTGGATCATATATAGATAGTATATGTATATACAATATTATGAAGGTACCTATACTTGCATTCAAGTATTCCAGAAAAAATATGCAAAATATGCACCGAAATTGTAGTCATAATAAGAATAATTGTTATTATTATACCTAATTATCGTCGTTGTTGAATGTTTATAAACCACACATGAATTATAACAATTAATAATATTAACAAGTACAGGAAATAATATCTTATAATTATATACGTTTATTGTTTATTACGCGTGCAATTATATTAAAATGTAATATATATTATAACTATTATTTGGTATGTAAAGAAATGTCGAACCTACGTCATATACTATATAATACTATGGACTATGATTTTAAATGCGATGGCGTGGACTGCGGTTCAAAAAGGTTCCGAGAGATCTACCTACATACTGTATTAAATATTATTTATTTTATACATCGTTATCATATGTCTAAAATAATAATATGTGTGTTTGCTTATACATTATATAGTGTGCGTTGGAATAATATTATATAATAGCCTAGTGTACTTATAAACGCAAATAGTAAAATTCGCTCAGAATCTAAAAAATATGATAGTATATCAAAAAACATATATCAAATTTGATTTTTTTTTTTTTTATATATATTTATAATATTTGAGTTTTTAGAAATATAAAAATGTAATATTTAAAAAATATATAATTATCTTTTAACGGAAAACTACTGAATTATATTACCAGAGTGCATCGTTTTTGTTAACCGTATAAATAGGTAATATATTAAGTAGATATTATATTATTATTAGGCCATACAAATATCAAACATTAATTGTTATTTCACTATATTATAATTACATTATTCTTCTTGAAGATATAAATAAATATAATTCAAACATATAACTGCAAAAACTTATAATATATATATATAGATCAAGTTCTATCGGGGAAAAAAATAGTAGTTTACATTAAAAAAAAGTCGATTTTGTTCTGGTACAACTGGAGTGATTTTAACAATTTATTAGAAATTAGTATACAATTAAAAATAAAATATTACGTGTTTTTTATTTTATCAAAAATCAAAATATTCATTTATTGTTCCGTATTAATTAAAAAAAGCACTGTGTACAATGATATGAGAATATACGATTCATTATTTATAATTAATCCAATGGAACTTACTACGCTATGGACCATTTTTAAACGGATACCGATCAAACAGTACGGAGTAAGTTAAAGCTATCATGAACAAAATATATATTTTTTTCTCCATAAATATATTTCATTGTGATAATAGCATATCTATCAATAACTAAACTAATTAAAAGTTAAAAAGTATATCTATATGTAATTAAGTAAATCGATATAATATTATATTGATATTAATACAGTAATGGAATACGTCGGTGGTAAGTTATACGTCAGGCTCTTCAAGTAAAAAAAAGGTCTATACGAGGTGAAGAACTAACGTTTTAATCATTTTGTACTATTTTATATTAGGTAAATCAACTTACCTATGATATGTAACTATTTATTAATTTTGCACATTCCATAATCTACACTGTATACTTTATACATTATACTTTATATAGTTAACCACAATCAAAACATAACAGTTATTGTTTATAATTATGTATTTCTATACTCCGTACTTAAAAATAAATAGGATTAGAAATATTAATTAATATAAAATTTATACTACTAATCCTATCATTAGTTTATATTTGTACATAGGTTTCAGCCCTTAAATATGTATGTACCTAATATATAATAATAAAATATATGTATAGGTATATGTTTAAACGAAATGGAAAATATGTATATTTATAAGTTAATATGTATTAGTACTTAGTGGAATTAGTTTTATTCCAAGTATCTCTACTAATAATCTGAAAAATAAATTAATAAATTTAAAATTATTTTTGAATTTAAGTATGGGTACAAAAATATGCAATTATATGCACAAAAATAAAAAATAAACTATTAATAATGATTTGTAAATATTAGATACCTATGTATAATAATAATTTCAAATAATGACCATCATTTAAAAATTAATTGAATAAATTATTGATTAAGAATTTCATGAAGTAAATATACCTATTTGTTACTGTCAAATTTTGTAAATTATGTATAATATAAATAGGTTTTTTAATAGGTATGTATTTATACAAAACTCCTAGTCTTAATTATTACTCGAGATATTATTCTCCAATTAGTATAAGCATAAGCTTAAGTTATAAAATTAGTCAGATTTTTTCAAATATTTCAGTAAAATTATTGAAAAAGGTACTATAATTATTTCGACTAGGAAATAACTATAGTTTGAATATTTTCAACCATATATTAATTATTATTTCGTTAATTCAAACGATTTGAAAATGAAGCAATTTGAAACTATATAATAGCAGTAGGTATATACATATCGTGGGGTGAGAACAAAAAAGTCGTATGTCTGATTTATACATTTTTCAGGAGAGCGTTTTTAAAGTTAAATTATTGATTTTTTTTTTTGTCAGTGCATCCTTTGGAGATAAATATTATAAACAAATGCTACAACATCTAATTGATTATAATTATCATTAGATAAATGCAGAAAAGTAACACAGAATTAATAATCAAACAAAAACCATAACAATATTGAGTTAGAACAAAAGAGTACTTATAAACATTATATCTTTAGTGTTTAGTGTTATATACATAACACTTTTATGTACTCATAAATAATTCATTGGTACACAATATAACTGTATTGTTCTCAACCGTAATCACAGAATATAATTTCGTAAATGTTGTTGAAGTTATATCAATACTTTATAATAATTATAAAACATTTCCATTATGGTTATCCCTTGTTTACCTGTAAATTTTAACGTATCAGTGATATATATATCATGTATATTCAACTTTTGTTCAAACAAAATTGTGTATTCTTTCGAATAGAACTGCTTTGAATTGACTATAATCTTATAATATTTCAAACAAAAGAGTTCTATCGACTCGTACAAAAACTAACAAATTTGTAAGTTTTTATTACATAGAACTATTTTGTTTTTCATATCTTTGTTAATATTGGTCGTAAGATTATCCTTTGTAAGCTTAAAAGATAGAATAAGCGTATAATAAACGAATTATGGAAAAAAACGTTTTTGAAAAATTCAAATATAGAACTTTTTTGTTCTCACCCTACGATATATTTAATAAATATTGTTCCTGATATCATGAAATTATAATGAAACAATAATAAATTACAATATTTCAATATTTCCAATATTTTGAAATATCAAGTCATCTGAAAGACCTTCTTGGCTTTTTTTCTTTCATTTTTATGTTCTAAAACCTTGAATAATATAATTTTATTTATTTATACGATAATGGTAATATAAGTAACACAATCCTCACTAAATTTTATGCTTTCTATTTCACCATTTTTTCGAATACGAGGGCAAATTTTTTGGATTTATAGTTCATTAAAACTGTCGAATAATTCTGAGTAATTATTTATGTTTTCTTGTTGATAATTTGCATTTTAAGTTTACCAAGTACGTTATATAAAATGTATCATTGCTGCCGAACATCATATACATATTATAAATAATAGAAATAACACACTTTTCTTCATTTTTTTTTTTTCAATATAACTAAATATTTTTTATGCTAAATAATAATTAAATATTTTTTTTCTTATATAATAATAATTAAAATTAAAAATAATATATAATATAATAATTTCTATAGATAGGTATATATTTATATATACTAATATACTAACTATATATTTATACCCGATTATACAATTAAAGGATATTCTATCTATCTATAGTCTATATTGGCTATATTCTCTACGAGTTTTAACTACAAAATCAATAATAATTAAAGTATTTAACACACTCTTTTTTTCCCGTAAATTGCTGAGATTAGGTATAATGTCATCCAAATTGTAAACAAGTTAAATCCTGCATACTACATAAATGCATACTACTATACAACATTATATGTGTGTATTATACCTATATTATATTTACGCGTGCTGCAGTGTATGCATGTTAACCACTGCAGATAATATATTAGGTGTTACTGAGTCATTAAAATATTCATCAAAGATTAAACGTACTTAAAAACGGTTTATCAGTTACGGCACAATAATTTGCGAATCCCATCTAATTTATTATATTACAAATAATACACTCGATAAAATGTATGAATTATACATGTGATTTGCATATACATACAATATATATATATATATATGCGTAATATGGAATAACTATATTATATTTAAGTTGTGATAATCAAATTATTATTTTAACGGTTCTCTGGTTTATATTAACAAGAACATCAGTATCAATTAATATTTTGTTCCTGTATACGCGGAGTCCTCTCTTGTGTTTTAATAATTACAAATGTACAACTGTATTATAATGGAGCAGCGAGTCGAATGTATATATTATGTTGTTGCTTTGCATGGATACGAATTAAACACGAATTCAGTTTCCGCGGTATATACCATAATAATATATACATAATATTATAAAGTCATTAGAAGTATTAAAACATTTTTTTCCACTGCAAAATGGTCACGAACAAACACAAAAAAACGAGTACCTAGGTAAGTATATATACAAGCTCAAAATACTTTAGTGCGCACTTAAAAATCGAATTCAAACACGAAAATTATTATACGAGTTCTGTTTATAATCGAATATTTTACGTATACACATTGTTAATCCCATAATACTTTTATATTATTACATTATATAGTTGTAAAGAAACGTGTTGTTTATGTTACGTGTTCGATATTATTATACGGCTGCAGTTTTAAAAATAATAATACCTAAAACCCTCTAACATAACTAGTAATTTATTATATTATTGTTGCTATATATTATTATAAAAAAGCTATTTAATTTTTGTATACATTATACATATTTTGATGTTTCGATCAAAGTATCGACTCCATGTTATAATATTCTACATAGGTATAAAATATATATTATGAGCGTTTTTTTTTTATTTTCAGTTTAATCACGTTGCATATGATAATAACAGCATCGAGTCTATATTATATTATTTTTGTTACTATAAAATTGCTTTATATTGTACTTGTACACATGTTCTTTGAACGTTATTTATCAGTCACATACACATTTTAAATTTAGATATTTCTTCCTAAACACACTTACGATAACAACTGTAATGTTATATTATGACCTATATGTATTGAACATCCCATTATGATTTCAGTTTTAGTACAGCTATATTATAATGTGTGAATAGATCTTTCGAGTTTCTATAACCGTATTTATAGACATGCATTCCATTTGATTAAATAATTTGTGTTAATTATTATTATTCCACGAAAGAACACGTATATATAGTTGTCCACTTTATGACAAACCGATACATTATAGCGGGATAGTAGACTCATTACAGTTCGAGTGTATTGCGAGCAAATTGGTTAAGTAAGAACCCACTATCTAAGGATCTAAGGATGCAAGTATACATATAACCAGAGTTGTTTAATTTTTATGCGAAAATGGTTTTCGGCCATCCCTGAATCTGGAGAATTATTGCGATAAATGTAAAATAAACTATTATATCGAACTTATGATTATATTTAATTTATAAATATATTTATATTATAATTTGTCATTTTAATTTATCGTATTTTAATAAAATATAGTAAAAAAAAATAAAATATATATATATAGAGTTATATACATATTGTAAAATTTGAGGCCTCAAAAATGTTGAAGTCTGGGGGCCATTATCCCCATTGCCCCTCCCATTAATCCGGGCCTGATTTAAACATAAAATGATATAATATTTATATTTTGTCCATGTATTTTAAACTTGATCCATTCGAACTAGTCTAATTGAACTGCTGTTTATTCCAAGGTTTGGAACTGAGCATGTAAGTATATATATTATATAATTGACAGTAATGACTTGAAGTTATATGATATACCTACTTGAGAAGTAAGAAAAGTCTCCTATAACCATCGATCTATAATCCACCGTGCACAGCTATGATAAGCATAGAAACATTAACCAAATTGATTGCACCTTTATTGTCCCTAATCTATTGTAATACTCAGACAAAATGTGATAATCAAAAAGAGGTATTGTGAAATAAAAACTAGGTGCTATATTATTACAGTTTATTCCATGGATATTCTGATTATCATTATAATATTTTAAAATAAAATGCGATAACAACATAGATATAATACAGGAGTCTATAGATAACAAAAATAATATTATTACAAACGCCATGGAACAAACGAGGGAAAAATTCATTTTTTCTTTCATAAGGTTCTTTTAAAATTATCATGTCTGAGGGACTTTGGATCGAAGTGCAGTTCATTTAGTTAATAGGTCTATGACAATTAGCATACAAGAATCAATATATACGTTATTTTACGTACTTATAGGTACGTATAACTGTTGAAATATAGATACATAAATCATAGAGACAACAATAAAGAAATATAAAAATAAATATATATTATAAAAAATAATATATAAAAAAGAATAAGTGCCAAGAGTATTAAAAATAAAATCATTACTAACAACTAGTTTCGGCCGTAATGTCAATCGTAATAATTTTCATCATAAATCGTGTTGAAAACAGTAAATAATCAAAAACCATCCAAATAAAAAAAAGATACCAAACTTTCAAAAGCGGGATAAAATTATTTAAAGTTTAAAATTTGTCATAACAATGGGAAAACGAGACCAATTATGCAAAATAACAGGACGTATGGTCAGTGGTTATCCCATAATAGTACACATATTTTGAAATGAATTCGACATAATTCATAATAATTGCCTATTACACTTTCTTATAGAATAAGTACATATAATATCGTCTAAGTGGACCGAACTCAAAATTTAGGTGCCGGATCGAACTCCAACCGAACTTGTAGTTTGTTTGTCGAACCAAATTTCAAAAATAAGTAAAAAAAAAAAAAAAAAAATAGATCGCCATCAACAAATCTATATTCTTACTGCGGTATATATTATATATTTAATCTATATTATACTTTTTACAAAAATTAAAGTAATACTTCATTAAACACGTACATAATCAAATTCTAACTCTTTAATCAAGTTCCGTTCGATTCGACTTTATACAATTTAAGTTCGACTTTTGGACTATTGAAGTTCGGTTGAACGTCAAACTGTTCGTCCGGACCACCAATGTATATATTATATTCATCTCGTATATAGAAAATAAAGATTAAATTGATTGGCCGTTGGCCGTGATAATCGAACACACAGGGGACTATTCTGTATATTATACGTAACGTATAGGCAGTGCCGGATCTAGAGAATTTGTCGCCCGGGGCAAAAAATAATTGTAGCGCCCCTTTTTCTCAATTTTAATAAGCAAAAAAAAAAAAAGTCATTCATCAATTCCTATTAAAAATTAAGTGATCAATAGGATCAAAAACGGGACGAAAAGTTTAAATTTTTTTACATTTTGCGCCCCATCATAATGGCGCCCGGGGCAAGTGACTCGGTTTGCCCCCCCCCTCCTAGATCCGGCACTGCGTATAAGTATATAGATACATAGAGAGAGGTTCCGTGGTTGTGGAAGGAATAGGGGAGGGATCTGTAAAAGTATATTATTATACGATTTTATGGAACGTCATCCGGAGAGAGACGGGACGCGAATGTCGAATTATAGAATTATAACACAATGGATACAGACCGGACTGCTGTATAACAGGGCGGAAGCCATATATATATATATATATATATGTATATACATAGGTATTATATACACAGGATCGTGAGGTTATATATAATCATATATATATATATATATATATATATGTAACACGCAAAACAGTCGGTGTGTGTGTCATTTGTTTTTATAATAATATGTGTGTGTGTGCGCGTGTATATTATTATTATTGTTCCGTCGGCCGATATTGAAACAATACAGCTAATTTATCTCGTTTCCTCGGCGCGTCGCGATATCGCCCGCGAGTTTTTGTCCGCCCCGTGGGGCCCGAGCGGGGTACGCGCGCGCTGTCCCACTCTTCACCCCGGACGAAACGAGGGGGGGGGAAAGAATAGTAGGAGGAGAGGGACCGTGTCCGAGGGCGGTCCGGGTGTATGTGTGACGGTAGCGGTGGCGGGGTGGGGGGGGGAGGGAGAGGAAGGACTAAAAACAATATCTGTCGTTGATAAATTGGATTTTTCGTGCGTACGCGCGCGCGGAAAAAAACTTCCGATAACCGATGACAATGCCGATGAGTAATGACGCGCGTCGCTATCATTTTTCATTAGCGCCCCCGAGGCAGGTGAAAATATGGAAATGGATGGAAATGAATTACGGTCCCTGGCGGGACCGTATATATATATATATATATGTACACACCTAACCTATATACCGTAGCTCCGTGCCAGAGAGGGGAGGGAAAAGAACGAAACTGGGGAAAAAAAAAAAAAAAAACGAGTGATAGAACGGTACGTTTTTCATCCACTATCGATATAACGCCCGACTATACGCGTATGATATACGAATATTGTGCTCGGATACGGTGTGCGTATACAATATGAAAATAAAAATAAAATATACACCTATATACGTATCGAAATCCTTCGCTCGAGCTGTGTACAGAAACGATACATCAATCAAAAATACATTTGAAAATTTGATGTCTACATCAATATATATATATATATATATATATATATGCGTGTGTATACGATAATAATAATAATAATAATATTACGTGTATATAGTTAGATCCGTATAATATGTATGTGTATATATATATAGACGTAAGCGTATATTGTGTAATATTTTAAACTCGGGTGATGGTATACTTATCGTTTGACGGTATATCGTATAGATGAGAATTGTATGGTACACGCCCGATATAAGATACACGTGCAACGCGCACAAGTATAGATAAATACTTTCCGGTGCGCTTGTCATTTTTTTACACGTTTCAAACTCGTTTACTTACTGCGATCGTATGTGACCGATCCGTTTAGATACTAATAATAACAATATAACGAACGCACGCATATTTTCACCTACACCTATAATGTAAATAAATATACGGAAATTCGTCAAAAAAACGATATAACTGTACACGAATGCACACAATATTATTCATTATTGTGCTGCGCCCGTCTGTAATGTATGCCTGCCTAATATTATTATATTATAGTAGTCTGCTGCAGGTAGCAAATTGAATTAGGTATGCAAATTAAAATCAACTACCGTCATTTCAATATTAATATTGTTTAAACATCAGTTATGCGATGATCGTCGTCATTATAATTATAACGAGTGATTTATGTTTAAAAATAATTTCGTATTCGTATACGTGGTCGTATTTCGCGAGAACGTATATACGGTGCGAGTGGCGGGTGCCGGCGGTCGAAAAAACGAAAACGATTTTTTCGACGTACTTAATTTTTTTTAACGATAAAAATGCGTTTTCGGTATTAATAGTATTTTATTTTATTTTATATTTTTTTAATTAATTGGTCGATAAAGTCACGAAATACGTTTTTTTTCTACCCGTTTATAATATATATACCTACCTATATAATATATATATATATATATATAGGACACTATATAGAACGTATAATGACTGTATTATTATGGACGTAATGTTATGAATTTATATTTATAATACGAATACCTGTTTAGCTTTTGTATAATGATATAACGTATTTTATACCATTTGCATAAAATGACGAAAAACTAATTATATGGTGAAATAATTTAATAGGTGCATAATACCATGGTGTATTATATAGTATAATATGCGTACTTATAATGTATATCTGAAAAAAAAAATATAATAGAAACTTTATCTCGCGAGTAAGTAAATAATGAATCCATGATGGACCACCAGTACCGAAAATACCGCTTGAAGTCATTAAATATATATTTTATTCACCCTTAACTAAACGTCGCGGTCCTTGTATGAAAAAAAGACTGGTGACAATTAAAGTTCCGAGTTTCTTAGTTGGTTAGATAGAATTAATTGAAGCCATGTATCATTCGTTGCAACCTTTCATCATAATATATTTATATTAATCATTGAAAACATATGTGTTTGTTTTTAAATCTAAGAAGCACATTACCTACTGAATGATTACACAACTTGTTTTGTTTGGTTCATGACAGTGCCGATAGTATCAATAATGCTATTGGAGTTTTATACTCCTCAAATAATAAAAAAAAAACTCCGAGGGCATGTCTTACCCTCCGAAAATTCACCACTGCGGTTGTATAAGATATTATGTATTAATGTCAAAAGGAACACTTTGTAGGTTAGATGTTTAATAACATTTATTTTTGTTCCATTTTCTAACATTTATAATGTAAGTACCCGTATTTTTATTTAAAATTTTCGACTATCGATCTTGCAAAGTGTAGGTACTAGTGTCGATAATGAACTTAAGAACATCAGTTATGGGTTAATGGAACTCATATAGAATCAGATAGACGACGACGACATTAAAATTCCTATGTAGCTAGAAATAAGTCTCATATAATATCTAAATTTTTATTCTATAAGATACAGCAGTGGAGAATCCAGAGGGGACAGTGGCCTCAGGTCCACTAAGTCCATAAGCCCACTCTCACTATTTGCACAGACTATGAAAACGTCTTAGGTTGGTTTGCTACTGCATATACCTATGGGGTGCAAGTATATTGAATTTTGAAAAACGAAGCTCATACACTTACATTGTTTTACATGGCTCGGCCAACCAAAATTGATCTTAAATAATCTCAAATGGTCATTCGAATGAAAATACCGATAACGATATAATTTTTAGCTTGGGATTCGTAATATTTTTTTTTATGCATAACTTGTAAGCTTATAAAGTATAATAATCTCTACACCTAATATAGAGTTCTTTTGATTTTTTTCTTAAAATTAATACGCATTTACTAAATAAATATGTATTTACTAAAACACTGGCTTTAGATCTGAAAATAAGTAAATTATAAGGACCATGTAATTATGATTAATATAATTGAGAAAATTACTAACACATTTTTCGCAAAATAAAACTGGACTATAGTTTGTTTTATAATAATACAATGTTTTGAATTAAAATAATTAATTAAAAAGTCATCCAGATAAAGACGGTAGACGTTGGTCCATCGTATATTTGGTTCTTGGACAGTTGGATAGACAGTACAGCATATTATTATTTTAAATTTAAAAGTAAATTAATAGATAAATTATTATATTCAAAAGATGACTATAAGAAACGTTTGGTATAATAAAATAATTTAAAAAAATAAAAATAGGTCACCATGACAGTTTTATTTGTTATTTTATTATTTTTCCTACATTTATAAAATATTTCCACCATAGAAGATAATTTTTCTTTACTCCACTGGAAAAATTGAAAAATTACCTTTTCAAAGTACCATTAAGAACCAGTTTTATTAACTATCAAAAATGTTCTTTACTTCAGAACTCCTTTTCCTCTACTCCTTTTGTTCAAAAAGTTACTTATAGAAAAAAAAAATCATTCTAACTACTAGCTTCCGAACTCTGCTCAGAATTTAAAATTACTATTAACTTTAATGATTCCTAAACTTACATACTTTCACACCTGATTTTCAAGGGGTTCTACAAGATAAATTTTAAGACAAATGAAAATCTACTAATTTAATAATTTTTTAAATATTATATAAGTAAATTAAATCTAAAAGTGGTCCATTTAGTGTAATTTTTATGTACTTATTTATGAATTTTTCATAAAAATATTACTTTCAAATGTATTATTCAATATTGCGTAAATCAACTTTCAAATATCGAAAAAAGACAAAAGAAAAAATAAATCATAAATACACGTTCTAGTCCTAAATTAAATTTTTAATAATTTATGCTTTTAAACACATTTAATGAGTTGAAAAAACCTATATATAAAAAAGAATATAACAATTATCTAGAAAAGATTAATGTATTGAACGTTCTATACTAACTATGTAGATATGTTGTTATCTATAATTTGTTTTTTGTTTTGTGTTTCTAAGATACTTGTAAGCTGATAAAAATTAGAAATGCAAATGCGAGTTTTTTATTGAAAATTTTAGTTTTAACGTCCACGATAATTAATTATAACAAATTATTAGTTAAATAAATGCCAAATAATAGTAAAAAATATTATATACACTCTATTAATTTGAAAAGAGTACATTTTATGTAAAAGATTTTCAAACAATTTTCGTTTAATTTCATAACTAGGTTTCTGTTTCGGTAGTTATTTTGAAGCCTTCCTCCTAATTCAACTAGTGCATAGCCTATAACATGACGAGATATTTTACATTAAGTATAAAATAAAAACAAAACTTATACATACAACCTTTTATTTGATGTTTTCTATTTATCAAAAAAAAAAAATCTACTTTTTGAATGTATTTTCAATGTACACTGATTAATGGAGTAGGTACTAAAAATAAATTAAGAGCTAAAAATGTATCCTTAATATCAAAAACATTTTGTGTCTTATACTTAGACATTTATATGCACGTACCTATATAATATCTATTTTGTGAGCAAGATTTAGCCATACATATTATTCTTACATGTTATATAAATAATAACATTATATTGAAAAATAAAAAATATTATGTAAATCGATTAAAATGAGGTAAATAATAAAAATTTTATTTTATTAAGCTTAAGTTGTAATTAAATCACAATTAATTTATTTCGGTATATTGAAATATGCGTGTAAGTCACCAACACTTAAACTTGATACCATTAATAATATACAGGTTATATTATTATAAGTATTTGTATTTATATTATTATAACTATTTCAAGTTTTCTCCTAGAGTGCAGCACTTTTCATAATTTTTATTTAATTTTATGCCTTGATCTTACAATGTATTAGTATATTTCAATAATTAAATAAAGAAATAACGAAAAACTTATTGGCATAGTACAATATGTAAATAATATCGATAATTTATTGATATAGGGTTCGTCCAATAATTTCATGGTTTTTTGTGTACTTAATATAACTTACATAAGAGCTGTTTGACAAATCAATTTTAGTCTTTATTTTAAATTTTATATTGATATGAACATATGTGTGTGTGTATTTATTGAATAAGTTGAACTTCATTATAAGTTGTTTATAATCATAATAATTCTAGTCTGGTCAGCTATATAAACTATAGAGTAATCGAACCTTAAAACTAGACTAAAGAATTAACTGATTTAAGGCTATTGTTTCAAAAACTATTTCGTGCTCGTTAACACAGTCGTTCCAAAAGGTAGTTGTATCCTAACTTGGGGAAAAATGTGAACTATTCAAATTGAAGGTCCTGGAGTTCTTTTTGCATATCATATATTTATTATACCCTGAACATTGTTGAATACATACATATAATAAGTAAACAACAAAGCTAATTATAAAGATAATCGGTTATCAACCTAGTAAAGACATATAATGATAAGGAGTAATAAAGGAGTAATTTTAATGAATACATATTACGCGGGCTGAGAGTAAAAAGAGTTTATTTCGTTACTGTATTTTTAAATTTCTAGAACTTATAACATAATTTTGAGTTAGAAAATTTTGATTTTTTATAACTCATTTAACAATGATGTGAATTAGTTCATTCCAATTAAAAATATAGTTTATACAAAAATTAATAATTGGGTGTTTAAATTGGTGATTAAGAACCTTATTCCCAAAAGAGAGGAGAGCAGAATATCAAAGAGGAGCCCGCGATTAGCTTGTGGTGACAAATAACTCTTTGCCAAAATTACATTTTTATAATTATAATCTCACCTAATTTGACAAAATAATTTAATATTTTTTTTGACTGTCATTTGACGAACTAGTTTTGATGTGCTATAATAAATAGTTAGATAAAATATCGCTTTAAGCTATGCTCAAAATGGTACATGTGTTAGTAATGGGATTTTTTATACGGTATATACATATACCTGCGATCAGAAATATTTATCGTTGTTCGAGTTGTTTGAATCTAGTTGAAATTCGGACCTGTCGACATATCTTTATAATAAATTCTCTATACCACAGTAGTAAATTGTATATGATTTATTCGGGTCACAAATCTCATAGGTCACCGCCGACGAGTGGAATTTCGTTATAAACGGTCCGTAACGCATAGTTTCGTGAATTCCACCCGGTCACCGACTAGCGACCATAATACCACGGTTAGGGGTGTCGTGTGTGGTAGAGATTTTGAATCGGTGTTCGAAAATGCGCTGCGGAAAATAGTATATAATATTATAAAATAATTATAATAATAATGTGCAAAAGTTGGAAACGATAACGAATTCAAACTGGGTATTATTAGACTCTGTTTATGAGGGATGCTGTGGTCAGTAACGAGATCCTTTAGAGAATCTTGTATAAGATTCCGTTGGCGCGCCGGTAGGTCAACGGGATAATTAACGAATTCCATCGCGTGCGATCTGGCAATATCATCATCCGACCGAGAGTCGACGATTGCCAATTATTATTAATGCGTCTTCTGAAATCGTCGTCATCCGCATTGTTTCCGTCAGACAAGAGGACACATCTTATGCAGTGTGAAATTTACGATTTAACTAACAATTTATTCGCGATGGGATCGATTTCCAAACAATACCGCGTACTGACGACTTAATCCGAATATAGCATAGGCCATAGGTATATATATACATTTAGGTCTTAATGGGTACATTATTGATTTACTATATATTTTCAATATTATAATTTTGTTTACGGTTTATACGTGAAAGTGTCTGGGCGAGATGCTAAAAACCTACGTTTTTTTTTTACCGTTGGTTTTGAAATAAAGCGTGCTGCGTTGTGCGAAAAATAGAAAATCTCAAACCAATCACCCAACCATGAACTTCACTATATATAGGTAATATATATGTGTTCATGAAAGTATAATATTATGATGTTCTCGATGTATAGGCACGCGATGTCGTTCGATTCAATCGGTAATCGAGTACTATATAGTTTGGTGCAGATACACCTAACCGTACTGTGTGATTTCATTGAATGGAACAAAAATATTAAAAGCACCCCCGCACACAGGGATTTCGAGCGAAAAATCGTGACGGCCGGCCGAATCGGAATTCATGAAAAACACATTAACTTTCGAAACCGTTTATATTTCTCCGCCACCAAACAGTCCGCGCCGATATGTTGACTTTGACAAATGCTCGATGCTACATGGAATTCGTTCTGCTCATTTGTCATCGCTTTTTGCCTCCCATCTGCCAAACCTGAGTTTCCCATACAAACCTTATCGTACCCACAAAAATAAAACACGTTTATCCATTTTTGAATATATACATAAATATATATATATATATATATGTGTGTGTGTGTGTGTGAATATTTACCGGCTACCTATCTAAGTATATGACGTATACATTAACAAACCCCCCCTCCATTTGTGGAAACAATGAACTCGATTCGAGTTTTTCAATCCCGAGCGCCGTCTTCCGTGACCGTGCAGGGAAATCACTGTGCGCACACAATATAACGTATAGGTACCTCCCCAGACTATACGCGGCACCACTACACCGGATGAAGTAAAGGAAACGCTTATTTTTATTTTTATTTTTTTCTTTAAATACAAAAAAAATTATAAAAAATTTCGAAAAGTGAGTGTATACACTATATTATATATAAGGTCGGACGGAGGGTAAATCTCGGCGTTGAAAAATCACCTTTATTGTGTTCAAACGTAATTAAATATATAAGGAAAAAGTATACGACTGCGTGGAGGTGAACCTCCTCCCCTTGCCACACACTGCCTATAGTGACTATATATATATATATATATATATATACGTGTATATACCCTTCGACGACAGCCTTCTGCACCGTCACACCCACGCGATATTAAGGCTTTATCATTATTATTTATTTTCTTTCCTTTTTTTCGGTTATTATTATTATTATTATTTAACCCCCTTGTGTTGTTTACCGGGGCCTCGCGCACGATAGAAGTCAACACCCGGAAAGTTGTAATTACCTCGACCCGATTTAATCTCTCGTAAAGAATACTATATATATATATATACACACACACCGTAACCCACACCACAGTCCGTCGCCGTAGATAGGGTAGTTTTTCCAGGAGCTTTTTGTTTTTTTTTTTTGTGCCTTTGGCGACCAAAATATATTGCATTTTTGGTGGCAGTAGTTTTTCATTTTAATATTTATAAATAAGCCAGCGACAATCGCAGAGATGCGCGCGCACGCGTGTTCCGGAAGTCGCCCGGCCTCTAAGACGGTTTGTTCGAACACAAAATGAAAAATATCAAATTTTTTATTTTCGTTATAAATTTTTCTGCGTTTATGTATGTGTGTATATTTTCCGGATCATAATTATTAGTTAAAAATATTCTAAGCTTACGTGATGTTGACAAATGAGTACATAACTCTATTACGAACAATATACGCTTAATATTTTTAATACGTTTTCTCGTCTTCTATTTTTCGATTTATTATTATTATTATTATTTTTGTTAACTCTGTATTTTATACAAAGTAATCGACTGCGGAATTAAAAAAACATGGCCGAAATTGGTATTGGAAGGTCAAAACGTAAAAACTGGTCACCTATTACCGCTTCAAAAGTATAATTTTTTTTGTTAATCCTTTTTCCAGGTTTAGGTGCCTTTAACCTATTAATTTTAATTCATCAATACTACCCCAATTATGATATAATAGAGGTATGTGCTTTTCGTAACACACTTATTCATTGCCCTTCATTCTTCAAACAAAAAATCAGATCTTTCAATTATTATTATTCTCCCTTGATCTGTATTCAATTAACATTTTAGTTTCTTTCTCCCTTACTTTGTCTTCTGTTTAATTTTCTATTATATAGTTTATACAGAATAAAATCCTGATATCACCCGTTGTCCTAAAAATATCCGATTTTTAAATTTAATTTATGTCATAATATTCGGTTGTTTATTTTTAATAAAAATATGAATTCTAGTCATTTTGAAATTATAATTTTTAATTTCTACTCGAGAAAAAAATAATATAAAATAATCACGTACTTTTCTAAACTATTAGGCTTAAGAGGAAATTTTTCAATGCAAAACTTGCATTCGAATTTTTCAGTTTGATCAATTTACAAAATACTAATTATTATATAATATTAATAATATTATATTATATATATAAATATATT
Organism: Pemphigus obesinymphae; assembly: GCA_025469235.1. NCBI lineage: Eukaryota > Metazoa > Arthropoda > Insecta > Hemiptera > Aphididae > Pemphigus > Pemphigus obesinymphae. The sequence goes on along the minus strand of JAIPRL010000433.1, from coordinate 10,878 downwards.
AATTAAAATTAATAATAATATAATAAATAATAAATTTACACGAAATAAAAGCAATCTTTAGCTAACAACATAATTCAGCAACTGATGTAACCGATTTTTGATATACTCATTTTTATACGTTTTATGAGTTGTTAAAATATAGATTTGTTTATTAATTTAACAGCTCATAAAATGTGTAAAAATGAATATATTACAAATCGAATACATCAGTCGCTTGTTCTTTATAATTTATTCTTTATTTAATCTTAATAAGATACTTATTCTTAAGTTTATAAAAATGAAAAATGCGTAACTATGGGTTTTAACAAATATCGTGATTTCACAACAATTAAAAACGATATTGACACACAAGACTATTTTTAAATTACTTAATAAATATATTTAAATAATTTTGAATTTTTGGATTTTCATTTTTCTTAAAATATTGCAATTAAAAAAATCGTTAAAAATGTATGTATAGCGTCATCATAATATTTGCAGATAATAATATTAAATTATTTTATATATGAACATATCTATTTTCCTCAAAATACTTATACTTTTCATTGTTGATGATTTATTTATTTTTAATAAAAGGAAATTAAAACCGAGAATTCTATAATACGTTAGATGAGTGGTTTATTTTATATAATTTTATATATACAAAATAATTTGTAATTTATTTTGTATTTATTAATTGTAAAGCTTCTAATTATTATAATAAGCTCTTTTAAGGTATTACATCGGTAAACAGTTTCAATATATACTTAATATATATATTTTTTTTTTTCAGTTAAACATTTTGAAAATATATATTTTTTTCAAACGCGTCAAATAATAATATAGCAATGTATTTATGAGTTTCGTTCAATAAATTCAAATGTTGTTTTTAACATTTCAACAAAAATACTTTTCAAAAACTGCGATATTGTATATATTATCGAATGATGCTAATAAATAACGATAGGTGTACGAACAATACATCACATAAAATGAAAATAAACAATTATTTTGCGGTTGGATATTTCACGATTGATAAATTTCAGATTTATAACCGTTTAATTAAAATCTGGTATATTTACACATTTTTTTTTTTTTTAATCGATCAGTGTCTTTGTAACAAAACAATCACTGTCAGTGTTCCGCGCACAAAGGACGTTTAATAAAATTATAACAAAAGAATACCATCATCCAAAATATTTTAAATATTATGCAAACGAGAAGAGGGACTGCTGCAGGGGGGGGGGTTAGTAGCACATAATATAATAATGGAAATGTTGAATATATTTTAGTAATTATTGTTTTTTATGAGTTTACGGTTAAATATGAGAGCTATCGAAATACCTACCAAATTATTGTCGATATCCTAGCCGAAATTTATACAAAATTACCATATAAATAAGAAATGTAGATTATGTTATTTAATATTTTAATATCTTATTAAATTAACATAATATTACTTTTTATGTTAACCCAAACGCCATTGGCCTGTAAGTATTTTGTTATGTGGCTCTGTATTATTTAAAGAGTTCTTTTAGTTTGTAGTACCACCAAAGTTCTGCATATTTCGAATAGTTTCTAATAATTTCGAGTATTTAAATTTTAGATGTATTTTAGATAATCTAGTTAATCTACCTATATATTTAACTTTACTTTACTTTCTTTAGGTCATATAGTTTATAATATAATATACTTAACTGACATTTTTGATTTGATACGTAAATTTTCGTATATATTTATTGTTTATTTTTTTTTTTGTACATTAGCGAATGTTTGGAAAGCAAAAGCCAAAGGTATAATTTGATCACTGTAAAACGACCCAGTCAATACAGCAACATATATGACGATAATAAATTAAAAAGATATTTAAACACATTTTTTTTATATATTTTAACTTTTCTTAAAAGATTTCCTAAAAATGTATTTTCGTTTTTCCGCAAAAACGTATCTTTTATTTTTTCGCCGATTTTTTTCCCATCAAAAACCATAATATCTTTACCACAGTATTTGAACCATTAAAAGTCGATATAAATAATACTATAATAGATAATAAAAAATATATAATTCAATAAACTCAATGGTATAATATAGTATGGTATTAGAATATATTTTTTTTAACGTTTATATAGTTATCAAACACCCAAAAATGTATTCCCGTCATTTTAATTTCAACATTTATGAAATATGCGAGGGTTGGAAATCCCACACAGCAATATCCAGAGTAAAGCATTAAATTAATTTAGGTACTAGTTTCCATATTTTTAGGGTTCTAAACATAAGTTTAGACACCTTATATATTGTATTTATCCGTCCGTCCGCTTGTCCGTAATTATTATAATACATATTGTTACGATTGTTGATTTGGAGAGATAGATATTATTGGTCGTTTTATATTTTTATATTTTTGTTCAAAATACGTTTAGAAATCAAGAATTTAACAGCCTGAACTTCCTAACTTGTTGTAAATATCAACCTTTAGTTTTTACCCGACCTGAAATATTTTGTTTATAAATATCTAATATATTAGACCAACGTTTCAAAGTGTAGAACTCAAAGAACTCGGACCAAATTTAATCTCCACGCGTATTATCTAAACACTAAGTTACTACAAAAAAAAAAAAAAAAAAAAATGGCAAGATCGTATTATTTTATATATAGGATTAATCGTGTAAATTTTCAACGGTTCAATTCCGGGGGAAAAAAGTGAACGGTATACACTGAACCAAATATTATTGGTAGAATTAACAATATGCAATTATAATCAAATTTTAACAAACGAATATTTATTGAAAAAATAAAATTTTTATTATTTTAATGTATATATTGTTAAATAAATAAAAAAAAAAAATGTGTTTACAATAACAAATTAATTTTATAAATTTCATAAAATATATGAGTTTTAATTAAATAAAATAAAATATGTTATTAAATTGAGAAAATATTCTGTTTGAATTGTCTATTTTGATTAACAAATGGACGTTTGTTCTACGAAGAGAAAAGAAAGAAACGAACACCTAAAATATTTATAATCGAATTAACAAAATATTTGTTAATTCAATACTACGTTTTGTTATTTTGCCGTTAAATTAACAAACGTTTTATTAATTATAAATCAACAAACGCATTTTATTGGACGTGTATTATATGCACAACGATATTATTTCTCTATACTTTTATTGAAATCGCAGATGTCTTTGGTTCAAATACGTATATATCGTATGGGCACGCGTTTCGGCAGTAATACGGACGATAGAACCGAATTTCGTTACGCGTATCGACGTATTCCGCGAATAGAGCTGACCCTGAATTTCGTGTAATCAGTATTGTTTTTTTGTTATTGTCCCCGTTTTTATATATTTCGTCGTCGTCGTCGTCGTCAGAAGTCTTATTTATATGGTGCACCGTGTTTTGTATTCAACGTATATGCCGCGGCGCGCGCGGAAAAACGTCGTCCCCGCCCGGCCAGACTTATTACGGGCTTACCGGGCCCCGGTCGGGTCGGCGGGCGAGCGCGACACACACAAGACACGATTTGATCCCGGGGAGCGCGTTCACGACCGGAATGCTTAAAAACGGTTCGATTTTTAACGCGCGCGAAAACCCGGTCCCCGCGTCTCCGAGCGGCCCGGGCGGGCGCGCGACGGACGGCTTTGCCGGGGGAATAAACTTTTTTTCCCCCGTGTCCCCGTGCACCCGACCCCGGCGGCTGCGAGCCCGCGTCGACTTATGGCCCCGGATAAAACGCGAGCCGATTTTCCCGACGGGCGAAATAACCGAACACGTCGTTAATCCCGTCGCGTGTACGGTATATATTATAGTCGGTACACGTGCCACGGGGACGACAAACGCGTTATTACGCACGTGAAGTGACGTCCGATGAGACGCGTTCTCCGAGTGCTCGGATTTAGGACGTATCATCCGTATACACGATAGTAACACTCGAGGTCGTATTTAGTGACATTTTTAACCCCCCCCCCCCCGGTCTCCCAATCTTCTCACCGGACACCGAATCCTCGACGGCCCTCCGAAATTTCAATATTTCCCGGTTTTCTCGTGTTTTCTTTGTTTTCTGCTTTTAAAAAGTAATGGCATTACATTATAATATATAAGTGTCATTAAACTGAAAATAAAAACAAATACAATTACTTTCAAGTTACTCACAATAATTATCTTCACTGAATTAATAAGTACTTCATATCGTATAACGATCGAAGTGACCTATTTCATAAAACGTTAGCATTCATATAGTAGTTATCGAAATTGAAGAATGCCTAAATCATATATAGATAGTGTATTTTTGGTCTAAAATCTAAATTATAAAGAACTTGACCAACCCCTATTTTAGAAAACAATTCGCACTGCACACTATTACAATAGGGATATGTGATGGGTTTTGCTCCCTCCCAATACATTATTACCGTTATCTTCATTACTATATTTATAATAAAAATAACTAAAAAAAAAGAGAATATTTTTCTAAAATAAACTCAAGAAAATGAAAATTTTAAAGAAAAATTCTTAATAAATATTCTAGTATACACAAAAATATTTATTTATCACTACCCACTTTTTTAGTTTTTACTGCACATTTGCATTTTCGTAGTGCACACTAAAATAGGGGCTGCTATGGATATACTGTACGTGCGCAGTACTATATCATTATATTACAGCATATATAGTGCTCTTATCAATTATCTATATTAATAGTTATCAAACAACATATTTAGATTGATTTAATAATAAGATATATATGGCCAAATTCATAGATAGCATTAAGGTTTTCTTATAATATAACTTAGCTTAGAAACTTAGAAATGTAAACAATTTCGGTAACGTGAAAAAAAAAAACCTCGGAAAAGATAACCATAGAATTTGAGACAACAAGACCACAGAACTATATCTTCTATATCATCTATTATAATATTATCATATAATATTAGTAAACTCATTAATAATTAGTCGTGTTGGGTAAGTTACTTTTAAAAAGTAACTAAGTTACGTTACTAGTTATAAAATTAAAAGGTAACTAGATTACCTTTTCGTTACTGGTACCTAAAAAAAAAAAGTAATATCGTTACATTAATTTTTATATTCAAAAGTAACTAGTTACAATGACGTTACTTTCAACATTTTTAAATATGTAAAAATGAAAATAATAAAATAAAATGTCAAAAATATCTTTATTTTCTTCTGATAGTCGTCAGTAAAATATTATAAAATTCAATGTCATGCCTACTCCGACTTATTATATAAAATCATACAATTGTTAAAATATCTACTTTTCGCAGATATGATGGGTCATCGGCAATTTCAGACCAATTTATTAGAATAAATTGTAGTTTTTATTTTTAAATATGTAACGCGTTATTTAATTATAATATTACTTACAGATTTAACTAACGTAGTTACTCTTACGTTACTACGAAAATTAAATAACGAAGTTTCTTTTACATCACTACAAAAATTAAATAACGAAGTTACTATAATGTTACTCGAAAAAGTAACGACGTTACAGAAACGAATAACGTACGTTACGTTACTACCCAACACTGCTAATTAGTCATTTTCAAATAGTCATTATTAAACTGAATACCTTATATTATACAAAATTAAAAATCTATTTTTTCTTTTATTTTATAGTTTTTAATTAAATAACAATTATATAATGTTGCATATAATATGATAAATACAATATATATATAATAAAATAAATAAAATAATAATAAAATAATATAAATACATAAATAACCATCGTTGTATTATTAATAGGTTCTTCACTTCATTCAAAATCTAAAACTATAGTAAATTATTATACATACGTATAAGAGTCAATTAGTATAATATCGAACAAATAGTTAATCATGTATGTATGTAAAAAAATAAATAAAATAAGTACCCGAAATTATACCTTTACCTAAATTATTTAACTAATATTAAAAATGATTAAACTATGTACTACTGAAATGTAATTAAATATTTATTACATTTTAGTATAATATTTTCGTAGTTATTTTTTCTCGGAGTTATTAATTAGGGGATTCAAAAATATTGAGCTACTTTATGCATATTACTTTTAAATTAAATTTGCTTTACTTAAAAAAATAATTGCGTTACAATAACTTGTAACTTAAATTAAGTTACTACTCAATACTAGCTATTTATACTATATTATTAAAGTTTAAAATTTCTAGTATTTAGGTGTATATTTATAGGTCATTTATAATTAGGCACTACCTATGTAAAATTTCATAAAAAAAAATGATTTTCAAAAATCAACCGTTATTTTCTGGAAAAAATAAATTCAAGAAAACTTAGTATGTAATTTGACGGTGTCATAATAGTGATATACGAATGTTGTATGATACCGTCTGCACATATTATAATGTATAGTATGGTGTAAATTAATTACATAGTTACCAGATAGATAATTCAATAAAAGTCAAAATTAAAATTATTTAAATAAACTATTTTATATTAACATTTCAAAAGAAAGATATGGAAGTAACTTAATAAAATTACGAATTAAAATCAATTACCTAGTTTTTATTTTTCAAAGCCAAAAATTGTTTATGGTTTTTTAAAAAATCAATTTTTTTTTTTAGAAAAGTATTAATTATAATACTTTAAATTTTTCCATATTTTTTGAGACTGGAAAAATATATTTTTTTTGTAATTTTCACAATTTTCTTATCGGTAATTTGATCTCTATAATATAATATATTCCGATTTCTGTTCTAAATTAAATAAATAAGCTTATTTTGATAATTAATATCAATTATTGCTTATTTGAAGTTCAATGAGTATACATAATAATATTTTTTATTGTAATATTAATAAAACAATCTATACATAATATATATATGCAGTATATAAATCATAAACATGAAAGTACTAAACCAACTAGTTAATCTTCTAAAATCCTTTCTTGCAGACATAGCATTCCACATCAAAATTGACGGAAAGAAATCATCAATACGAAAAATTTGTGAAGGTGTATCTCGAAGTTCATGTTCAACCCAACAACTGATCTCTGTTTACATCAACGACGTTGAAAAAGCGTTATTCATAGACTATACGCTCTTCCACAAGGATTACAAAAACGCAGTCATGAAAAAGCTTTAGTCTCAAATCAATCTAATCCAACCATGGTTGGACGACTAGAGAATCACGGAGAACCTTCTGAGAACCTTCACTATCGTGTTCTCCCATAAATCTGCCTATAATGTACGCCAAAAGTCAAGGTAAAACATACCAACATTAGGTGGGTATACGATTAAACTTGATTAAATATCTGGGAGACTATTTATAAACTGCTTCGCTAAACACATAAAGACCACGTTTTATACCACATAACCAATATAATTAGCCAAATGCTTCATGTACAAAACATATATAAAACCAATTATAACCTATGTGGCACTAATATGGATCTCAAATATCTCGGAAATAATATAGCCGAAATTCGAGACGATTCAATCAACAACGCCAAGAATAATTCAAATCTATTGTGATACAAAAGTTACCTATCAATACACAACTTTAAAAAATAGACTCCATAAGAATAAAAATTAAATTATCGACCACATGATTAAACACATTTGTGCAATAAGTAAACGGCAAATAATCTCCGAAATGTTCATAAACCATAAAATTAAAATTTCCTAAGCTAACCACCGCTAAACCACCAATCAGATAAGCATAAAAAAGTATCAACAAACTCGATCACATTCTTCATTGATTCATTTACACTGGCAGAAAAACACCATTTAAAGCCAAGCAAAATAATATATTAGCTATATTAAATAAAAGATTGTGTCGTTAAAAATAGGAATAACGATAGGTATTTGGAGAAAAAATGTTTATCACACTGTATTTTAGGATAGGTACATATATGTTTACTAATACATTTAAATATGATATAGGACTGACCAATTTTTATTGGTTCGGTCAAAATATGATAAATGGACCATAAAGTTTTTTAAATGTAAAAAAATATAATATATACATTTTAAAACTATTTTCATTTTTTCGTGTTAAATTTCAGCACAAAATATTACACATTCCGAAATAATATAATTTATAATATCTAAAAAAATACATAGATTTAGTATATAATAACGTAAGTAGAACTAGTCATTTTGGGACCAAAATAACATAAAGTATTGTTACTTGTAGTATTATGCTCCAAAATTATAATTTATTACTACAGTAACTGTTTTCATATTATTTTATATATTTTTAGAAGTGTTTTCAATTTAACAGTATCATACTAAAAATCGATGATTTAACAAAATTGGAATGTCACTTGGGCTTAGTATGAAAAGTTTCCACTACGTGTTTTTAAATAGTTTATAACACAGGTAATAATTTAAAGGTTTGGACGTTCATATAACTTTTTCACTTGTCATATTGAAACACAGTTGATTTTTATGTAAAGTTCAATTCGTTCAAACGGTATTTCGAAATATAACAAAAAAACAAAAAATTTCATCATAAATGAGTTTCATATACAGAACTTTTAGGAAAAAGTAAGCTATACGTTTAATATATAATCTTTTGTCCACATACTCCTCGGGGACTCCACTTTTCCAATACCTACAAAAATGTGCACTTCGCTTTGAGGACATTTATGAAAAAAAAAAAAAAAAAAAAAACTAAAATTGATCGGAAATATTGCGACTAAAGAGATAAACGCTATCGACTGTGTATAATGTACTGGACCAAAGTCAAAGTCATGAAATTTAACACCGATTGTGGGTGACGGCGAGTACGCGGTATAATATATAATATTATTGTAATTCCATCGTGTCCGTTGTCCGATCCGGTGGCGTCGGATTGATTGGTATTGTATAGTGCGTACGTATTATTAAAATATTATATAATATCATACATATCATATTGTGATTGTTGTACACAATAATATGTATATATAGTAATGCGCGTCTAGAAACCCCGTGGAGGCAGCGCGCGGGCGAGGAGACGGCGGTGTACGGCATTTTCGTCGTCGTCGCCAGAGACGGTGTTCGGTGGGCGTGTGGGGAAGGTACAAAACGTAATTCGAAATATTTAAAAAATCACTTTGGAAACTTGTCACTGGTATGAAAAAAAGAAAACTTCTCCTGTACAGTACGTCTGTCTTCGTGTATATGCGAGATAACAAATGAGTTCGGCGCGGTCCTCCGGACGGGCGCGTTCGATGATTGATTATGATACGCGAGTATACCGACCGACCCCTCGAACCCGGGACGGCCATAACGATACGAATGCCACGAGGGATGTTTGTGAGGAAACGACGGGTATCGCCATTTTATCCCGATAAAATTTATTTTTTATCGAATATGGATGTACACCACTTCCATGATATACGGTGTGTTTGTCTAAGCTGTGTACATTCCTTTTCACAATGCATGATGGTGTATACCTTGTGCACACAAAAACATAGACTTATTATCACGACTTTTCGGCGGACATATAATAAGATAGGACTCTAACCGCGTTCGTTCATACGACGGTCATCAATATTTACCTTGTTCGATTGTATACTAGACCGGCACTTGTTTGATTTTCGATTTGACAAATCCACCCCATTTTGTGTGCACAAAACGCTTTCCCCCGTAATACCATTTTATATGATATACGACACGGCGGGTTTTATTTCCCCTCGATATAATATAGTCGTTATTAAAACTAACGAATTACGTGTAACGTGATCCTTTTACGCGACGTATGCCTATCTTATATTTGCCTAATAACATAGGACACTATATAATATAGTCCCATGTGAAAAAAAAACATTTCTTATTAGTATATATAGGTACATATACCAATATTGCCCTAGTTTTTTATTATAACATACCTACCTAAAGAATGGAAACAAATAAGATGTAAAGCATGACGTATATGAAAACTATATTTTAGCTGAGTTTCGACAAACTATGTCTTATGATTTTGGAAAAAGTAAAATTCCTATTTTAGTGTGTAATAATTATTGTCTTTTTTTTTCTTTTTACAGAGGACCATTTTGAGTGAAAAAAAATCGAAGAAATACGCCGCTGTTTAGACGATTTTTATAACACATATATGCCCAGTATTGGCTTAACCCAGGTGTATATGTGTATAGCTAACCGCAGCTGCAGTTTTTATTTCAACGGGGCCAACCATCCGCGGGGCATTGGTTAAAACCACAAATCGCTTCTATACTCGCTTTTTTGTGGTCAGTATAATCGCATGGTATCACGTATTTTTTTTTTCCCCGGCGATAACTATAATATTATTAATCTATTATTATTATATCTATATAATGAATACGTGTACGAGACAGATTATTGTTCGAGGCCAGACTCGATTGATAAAAACGTCTTATTGGTTCTGGCAAAGTTTTCTTTCAAAAATCTCGTGGGGGGGGGGACTTATTGCGAACACTGCCGAGACGTACCTATACTAGGGTTGGCTTCAAAAAAACCAAACCCAAAAAATCTCACCGGGTTTTATTGGGCTTAACCCACCTAAAAAACCCCAATATACCAACTTAGAAAAGTTCAAACATTTTATTGTGGTTAAACAAAATATATTGAATTTTTTTCATTTAATAGTAAATATCGAAATTTCTATTTATAAAATTAAAAATTCAATGAACTATCAATACAACTATATAGTAATATTCATGTGTTTAGTAATAATAATAAAAAAAATATTATATTGGTATTATTATTAATATAGGTACCGAAATTAATACAATTCATATTAAGAGGCCGCAACACCAACGAAAAATCGATCTAAAAGCGTGACAAAACTGTGGGATTTTGAAAAGTCGGATTTCAATTCTGAAAACTGTTTTGAATTCATCAGTTTGTCTTCTAGGGATCGATCGAGGCGTTTATTTTAATTTTATTTTTTAGT